>VXAC01002204.1:437903-589072 GCA_013399225.1 Rhipidura dahli
CTGCCCGCGATGCCCTGGGACCGCCGGGCGCGCCGGCCACGCCGCGGGGCATGGTGAGCCCGGGGCGGCCGCTCCCCGCGGGGACCCGACGGGCGGTCGCGCTGCTCCGCCCCAGCCGCCTCCTCCTCCTGCTGCTGCTGCTGTTGCGGGGCACCGAGGCGCAGAAAGGTGGGTGCGAGAGCGGCGGCGGGCGAGTCCCGTAACCCCGGCGGCCGGGGGTGGGAAACCAACCCTCCGGGGCTTTGCTGCTGGGAGGGGGAGCCGCTCGGCATGTGGCCCCACACATCGAACCTTCCCCCTCCCTGGCCAACAAAGGGCGAGAGAAGAGCCCCGTTTTGAAAATACAAAACAAAACTAAACAGCAACCTTTTTTCCTGCCCGCTCCACCACTGCCAGGGGGAGGTGGCGGCGGGAGGGCTTCACCCGGCCGGGGCTCGGCAGGGAGCCGGGGCTGTGGAGGCAGTCGGGGCACGGGGACAGGGCTGGGCAGGGCAGGGCGTGTGTGGGGTTTGGCTGGCCCCATCCGCGGGTGAGCCGCTCTTGCAGGCTGTGAAGTGTTCGGTGTGAGCCAGGAGGCGGATAAAGGGGAGATTCTGCTTTCTGTGAAAATAGACTTATACTTACCCAAGAGTATGCAGAAGTGTATACAGGGGTGAGAGTCCGGAACGTGTGGCAGACGGAGTAGGCGTTGTTGGGTTTTTGGTTTTGTTTTTGGGCTTTTTTTGGGTTGGATTTTTTTGTTTGTTTAGAGAAATCGACCAGATTTCTTCTCCTCGGGTGGAGTTAGTGATCAGGCTTTAGCACTGTGAAAATTACGAGGCACAGTTTGGTCACTTCATGGCAGAAGATCAGAGGATGCCACTGTGACTGTCACTTTGATCATGTGCTTGGGACAAAGTGGTGGGAGGGAGTGTTTTGACAGTACCCTGAAACTCACTTCTGGGATTGGGAAGGGATTGAGATGATTAGTTTTGTGGTTTTCAGTTCCACTTGCTTCTTGCACTGGTCTTGCATCGTTTCAGAAACTGATCTCAGAAACTGTTCTAAGTTGTCCCATAACTTTCTCTTTTTTTCCATCGCAGAGATGGAAATGTGGTTGAATTTCAGAAATGCTGTATTTAAATGCGCAAAGGGAATAGGAGCTATATGCACGCTACTGTTGTTGCATGTAAATTAAACATTTGAATACTTAATTAAAATTAATTAATTGAATGGAAAAAGTTCAGTGATGTGTGCACAGAACAAGCTAGCTGTATGGACTTATCTTTTCCTATTATTTCCAGCTAATTTCATTTAAATATGTTCCTATACACGTACAAAACTAATGCTAATAAGCATTTGACACCTGGTTTTGTTTTGTTGTAATTTATATTGGAGGAGGAGAAAGCCCATTTGCTTTTGAGAAGAAATTGGGCTATTTTAACATTTAGTCTTTTGAAGGTTGCTGCTGGGTGAGGCAGGCAGCAGCAAGTAGTTCACGCTGTAGAAGCATCACACGTGTGCTGACCCGACACTCGTCCGACCTTTTGGTGAGCAGACTGAGTTTGTTATTCTAGGAGAAAGCTGAAATAACTGTGGGGTTAGAGAAGAGTCATAATTTACCTCCAGATGACTGAGTTGAATTGGCTCACTGAGTAGTCGGGGATGTGTTAGACGGGGCGGGACCCTGCCACAAGTGGCGCTGCGAGGACCGAAGGCTTTTAGGTGTGACTGAAACTTTGTTTTTCTCTACCTCGGGAAACTGCTGAAGAGCTCCTAACCCGCATTTCGATTTGCAGTGTTTCTCTGGTTAACGCTTAAAAGTTTGCTCAGAAGTCTCACTTTTGAGCAGGAGGGTAACCTCTTTGTTGACAAGCTTCGTTTTATTTGCTAACAAAAATGAGAGCTTGTTTTAAAGTGAGAGACTTTGGTGTTGTTGGATACAATACTTCACTATGAGAAACTGCTGGAGCTTCTAAGAAGAGTTCTGCTAGTGGGGCACTGTTTCCTTGCCAAAATATTTTCATTTATCTTATTCTAGAGAAGGTTGGGGAGCCCATATCCTGGATTTCTAAATGCTGGCATAACTCTGATTTGGGTAAGGAGTCCCATACAGTAATGAAGCTCTTGAAGGGTCAGCACAAAGCTATTACTCAGTTAGAGCATTAAATATGTGAACAGGTTTTTAAAAGAAGATCTTGATTGACAGTGAAAGTAGCCAAGACTTGGGAATTCCACAATTAAGGTTGCTTTTTAAGCGCTTTTATAACAGTACAGTGAGTGATACTATGTAGGAGCTTAGCCTCATTCATTATGTTAGAGAGGCTGATCCTCTGTTAATAAGCAGTTGTTCATTTTCTTTCCTACTGTTCATTCATGAGCTCTAAGCCTCACATACAACATGGTGTTTAAATCCTTTTCTAAAGATAGTGTTTTCATTTCTCACGTGCTTTTCTCTAGAGCACCTTCCTGGTACAAACTGATTTAAAAAGAGCATTGTTTTGGTCAATGTGAATTTTTTCAATGTCAAATGGTCAATTTGGTCAATGTGTGTTTTTAATATTGGGTCAAATGTTATCCTCTCTTTCCAGACAGCAGCAAACTGAGAAATGAAAATTGCAGGTATTGCAGTGGTGAATACGTATTTCACTTAGTAGCCCACTGTATTATCTTGTAGGAATCAGATGGGATTTTTTTCAGTCTGTCATATTTCAAATCATTCAGTGTATGTTATTCAGAATTCCTTGGTCAAAGACTTTAACTTGAGTGTGTTGCTGTCTTGGAAAATTATTGTCATTTCTTATTAGCTCAAAGAGCTTCAGAAGTGTCCTTCGCTGCATTTCATAATCTCGTGCCTTGGTCCAGCTGATGGCTGTGCAAATCAGCTCTTGTGATTTTTGAAACAGTTCTGTAGTGATTCTAGCTCCTGTATGCAAGGAGATTGATATTTGAAAAATACTTAGAGTATTTTTTTGTTTTTCATGTAATTAGGCAGGTGTGAATGAAAGCTAGCCAGCACCATGTAAACTTCCTGCTCTTTGTGGATTGCATTTTGAGAAACAGTGCTCTTAGCAGATGTTTAGGTGTTAACATAAATATGGTCTGTTCATTAGCTAAGTTCAGCCTCTTTTTTTTTTTAATTTAGAAGAACACAGGTCAGGAAGAACAGTTGCTTCGCTTTCATCCAAGGAGAAGTTGAATAACGTGTCAGTAATTCTGAAATAATGTAGGGTCTGTAGAGCAAGAACTTTGTTATCACACGTGTAGTTTGGTAGCCATCTGTTGGAATTCCTGGTGGATACCAATGTACCTGTACAACTGAAAAAAAGTGCTCGAAGTTAAAAGTAACCTTTTATTCTGAAGCTGACTCCCTAGTGACTTGAAGATGATTTGTTTGCAATCTTTTGTTCTAAAAAATTAGTGCTGGATGCTTGTTTTTGAATGTGATTCCCACATTTTTTTCTAAACAAATAGCAGCCCATGAAGATGATGTTACATGCTCAAACCTCATTTAAGAAAGTGTAAAAAAGTGATTCACCACTGTTAAAAGCTGATTCACAGCTTACAAATATTTGCTCCAGTGTAGCAGAGAAAATGAATTTTTGAATGTCTGGTACTGAGTTAGCATCATCTGAAGAGAAAAGTCTCACCTCAGCTTGTCCCTCCTGCAGGGCAGTAGGCAGTGGTGGCTCTGACTGTGGCCAGTCCAGCATTGGGCATGTGCTGATCCATCAGCCGTAGTCTGGGGAGAAGGAATCAGGCAAAGAGAAGATGGCTCTAGCTAAATATCCATCTGCTGAGCAAGAGACTGCAGCTTCTCCCTCAGGGTCCTGGAAGAGATGTTTTCCTTCCAGAACAGGGGACTGACAAGGGTTCCAGTTGCCAGGGTAGCCCATTGCAGGTGTGTCTTTTCCTGCTGCAGAGAGCTCCGTACGGAGCCGTCTGTCCCACGAGCAATTGCCGTGTGCTGCCGCCTCGCACACAAGTGCCAGTTTTCTCTTCTTGCTCAGTTAGATTGGGTGGTGTCTCACTGCCCTTTGTATTCCTTGTCCTTGGCTGGGCTCTTCTGGGAGGAAGGGAGCCACAGTCAAAACCACAAGGAATTATTTTGGTTGAAAAGACCCTCAGATCTTTGTGTGAGGGATTTATTGTCCCTCAAATTAAGATCAGATTAAGTGTTTATGATGAGGAGGGCAGTGGTCTAATGAAATGGTTTGCTTTTTTAATAGGTCAGTTTACTTAAGAATGCAGAGTGTTTTGAAGATGCAGTTGTGCAGCTTGAGGAGTCAGGGATTGGTGCCATTAAGGCAGGAGTGCTGAGGCAAATTCCTTTCATCCCTATGTTGAGAAGTATGGAAGAAATTTTCAAGACCAGGGCTTAAAGTTAGGGTAGGCTTATTTAGGTTTTCTGATGCTCTTTTAACTTGCCAGCATTGCCCCTTAAAGATAGATTTAGAGAGGAGGAACAGTACCATAAAGAATTTTGAGTAGGAATGCTGTTCCTGAAGGGAAGTGAGCTGGTATTGGAAGTACAGACCTAAAAAGAGTGAATATTCTTTGCTTCTGAAAACAAGAACCTCAGTAACATTATTTTTCCATTATTTAATGAGCCTTATTTGAAGTGGGTATGTGGATCTGGTGGGAGAAAGGTGCATCCATGTGTTCTGCCCAGCATCCTTCCTGGGAGGCTGCCTTGCAGTACTGGCTTGGTTCAGCCCAGCTCATCTGGGAGCCTTTTGAGGTCGTGCTAGCCTAGTCCATTCCTGTAAGGAATGCAGGAAAATTTGTGTAAATACCCTTTGGAGCTCTCATAAGAATGCACTGCATTTTGTATTTAAGCAGTACAATGCATGTTGTTTTTAAATATGTGTGTGTGTGTCTGGCTATAAAAATCAAGCATCTGAGCTAATGTCAAAAAGGCAATGTAAATGTTCTTTCAGAAGTTTCTGTCCTGTTACTGTGTGCATCTCAAGCCAGTGACCTTCCAGTACCTTAGTGCAGTCTTTAGGAAAATTATTTTCCTGCGACTGAATGGAGATGTTCAGCTTTCAAGACTTTAAGGAATGTTATCTTACGTTATTCATGTAAGAGCAAAATAATCTGTCTCCTTTTTCTGCAATTCTGCCAACCTGCTTTGTGCTGTGGGGAATGATGCATTAGGTTTTTAATGTGATCACTGCTGCTCTGTGTAGTTTCACTCATCAGCTGATTAAGGGCTGCCTTGAATGCATCAGCTTTCATAGTTCAGATAGTCATCAGTTCAAATGCAATCCTGGTTGGAATTGCTGCTCAGTGTATTGTGAAATCTTTCTGTATTGGTTATTTTATCCATATTTTGAAAGGTTTTAAAAAAAAATTGCTTGTCACCCCCATTTCTATAACTGCACCCTGTGCTTTGGGGAAAGCACTTGGGATTACCTGGAATTTGTTTCATAGTCAAAAGTATTTCCTTCTCCTCCTGCATTTTCTGATAGAGTTCCTTTTAGATTAATTTCTCTAAAATAGCATGGAACATCCATGGTGCTTTTATTTAAAATAGTGTAGTTGAAACCATGATACAAGCATAGAGTGTGGATTTGTTACTAAACTGAAGTTAGGGGAGGTGGAGAGGAAGAGCAGGAGTAGTATTAATGTAGAAGGCCATGTGGTAACCTGCATTAAGATAGGATCTATATAGTTTTCAGTGCTGGGGTTTTTTTTATGCAGAGTGGTAGGTTCTTATCTGTGGAGCTTGTTCATTAATGCAGCAAGACCGAAGTACCAGATTTTGCTAAGCTGCATCCTTTGCCATCTTTTACTGGAGGGAAACAGCTTGAGCTGTGTTATTCATATTCTATTTGTGCTTGTTGCTTTATAATGGAACACTTTATGTTATTTGAAACAAAAATTGTACTTGAAAATCTGATAGTGACTTGACATTTGGACCACGGAATAACACTGATTTTGAAAATGGCTTCTGCTTAATGCATTTTTTGTCTAGTGCCTTGAAAAAACCCCCCGAAAAACCCAAACACCGGCCCTGGGATGGGTAAGAAGCATTTAACCTATGCTTTCTTTTCAGGCATGTAATTTCTGGTGTTTCCCTGCATGACCACTTAGTTTTCTTTGGTGAAGTGTTGTAAGAGGATAACATTATGGTTGCTAAACTCTTTAAAAATGAAGTTAAAGCAGATGGTTCATACTTGTTTAGCTATCTCAGCATTTCAATCACTTGGATAATGGAATTGTAACACAGTCATTTGGTACTGCTTACGGCATTTGGATGCTTCCTGTTGGCATTTCTTACAAAATCTCTGTGTTTGCAGTTGTCACTTCTGTCTGGTTATATTCTTTTTTGCTCTGCAAACACCAAAACAAAAATAATTTCCAGTGAGTTAGCAGTCTGTGGTTTAGACCAGCACAGCTGGTGGATACTGAAGCTCAGTGATTAGTTATCTTTCTGATTTTGGTGAGTTTAGTTGCATCCTGAAAAATCAAGCATATAAGTGTTTATCTTTGAAGTAAGTGACAACTAATACTTCTAAATATTTTGTTGCAAGTTTGCAGTGAGACTGTGATTTGAGCTGACCTCTCTAGCTATACAACAATAGGAATATGCTTGCAGTAAGCAGTATGAAATACAAGTCCATGAACCATTAGAAGTGCAAGGATTCTTAGCAGCTATTGGCAGTTGCTTTTTCTAAAAAAGTACATTCTTTTGAAGCAAAAGGATTCCTGGAAGCAGAATATGTGTAAATGGGGAATGACTGTGTACATGTCAGACGTGCTTGCTTTTAATGTTTGCTGACGTGAGGAGGATGTTTTGGCCTCTTCACTGGTCTCTGTACAATGTGTTGTGCACTGTGACTCAGGTAATCCCTGTTTTCTTACAGTTACTTCACTCCTGATCTTGCTTTTCCTACAGTTATTTGTTCTCAGTGTATTACTGAAAATACTAACTTCTGTGCTGTTAGCAGAAGTTCCATGCCTCTTGTTTTTGAGTGGTGTCACAGCTAGGAGGTGCCAGTTCTGCACCACAGTGTACATTGTTATCACATTAGGAAATGTTGGTGTGGAAGCTGAACCGAGTTTGTGAGCTCAGTTGTGTCATTCTTGGCAATACCAGTAGGTGTGTTTTTGAGAATGTCTTAGAAACGGATGGGAGTGGGGGGTTGTTTTTGCATTTTGTTTGTTTCCTGCTCCAAGTGTTCAAACCATGCTGGCTTTAGAAATAGTTAAAAAGTCTCTTTCTCAAGATGCCTTTGCTTGAGTCTGAAAACTTATTGGAAAGAAATGTAATGCAAAATCTGAATTCCCCTCAGTTAGAATAGTGACTAGCCAACTCTAAGTAGTCGAGGTGTACAAGAAATTGTACTTTAAAAGTCCCTTCTGGTCTTCCGTGCTCTAGGAATCCATCATTCTTTAAAATAACTTATGAATTAAGATCAAACTTGCCACTTTTTTCTTTTTGAGAGAGAGAGACTCTGGAAGTTCTTAGTTTTTTATTTTTGTAGTTTTTCTTTTTTTTTTTTTTTTAGGAAATATTTCTCTGGCATTTTCTTTATGCCAGCGTTTGTCTTCCATTGGCAAGACTATGTTACAGTGGTTCTGTTAATTGTGGTATTAAGGAAAAAACCAAGCAGCTATTTTAGTTCTGTGTGGGTATCTTTGGTTTTGTTAACATTTTTCATTGTTCAGTCCAAGTTTTAAGTCAGTGTATTACATTTTAACATTCTTCATTATGTGAAAGCTCAATTCAACTAATCACAGGATACTACCTTATTAACCTTATTCCAGAGATCACACATCATTTATGTACTGACAAGTGAAAACGAAATCAATGGTCAGATCACCTATGTACTTTATTCAACACTTCCCTTCCCACTTTTTATCTTCCCTTGTTAATCCTCCCTCTAAACCTTCCTCCCAGATTTTTTTAAGTTTTCCAAGTTAACTTTTAGCTCAAGGAAGAGGTTTTGTTATCTAGGATTGGAATATTACCCATCAGAATGACAATCCTTGCCAGCAGCTTATCTTTGGATCATCAGTCTTGTTGGAATTTGATGGATTGTGCATGAGGTCACATGGATTCTCTTTTCAGATTTTTTTTCCCTACAGTGGTTTTTCTGACAGAACCATTTATTTAAAAAAACCCTCTGATTTTCTTAGTTCTTTACTTGAAGTGCTGTCAGAGGTAATAATTTGTTACATCCTTGATGAATACTATTAATGGTGGAAAAGGGAACTTGAAAAGCTTGACATGCTTCTGAAAATGGCCGTGAACAGATGGTTCTTCTGTCATAAAAATTATGATGGTGTAAAAGCTTCCCAGAGTGATGCTGTCAGTCATATCACATTGTTTATTGTGACCTCTTAATTGCAGGTTCTTGAAGTAGAAGTAGTAGCTCTTTCAGTGCCCAGTTGCAGCTTTGAATGTTGAAGGATAACGCAGAACTGTTTGTGCCACAGTTCTCTTTAGTTTCACCCCAATAAAAAATTTAAAATGCAAAAATGGAGTGTATAAAGTGTTTTAATTAGACTTGGCAAGACAAGCTACTTGCATGTAAACACGTTTTTTTTTCTGGAGAGAAACCCCACAGGAATGAGGCCAGTGAAAGATCCTCAACGTCTTGAGGGGAAAGATGAATTACAGTGGTGCAGTTTTGCTTGGTTACTCCTCAGAGCTTTTGCCTCTGAAAGGGTTGTTCACCACAGAGATGTAGCTTGTGTGCTGTGTTATGTTCATGCTGTGCATTTATGTTTGCCTGCAGGTTGCACACAGCGTTTCTTAGCTGGCAGCCACTGCATCTTTAGCAGGACTGGGGCCAGTTAAAGCCCATATCTGGTTGTTTTAACTTGGCTTCAGAGTGGTTAAGATGTGGAGAAAGACATCTCGCCTTGTTCAGTGTGGTGGAAAGAAGCCTTAAGTGCTTAATTTTTCTTTTGCAAATCTGTGAGCTTTGTGATAAACCAAGAGGCCCTAAACCACATTATCTCTTAAATTCTATTTTTATGCAGTTGTGTGCAGGTGTCAAGGTACATCTCATTATCACAGGGGTAGAAAGTTGAATGCTTTAAATTGAATGCTTTTGAACGCTTGTGTACACAGTCTAATGATGACCAGTTTTTGTCTTTTTCCTAAGCATATTTGAAAGTTTCAAATAAAGCATTTGTGTTACTTTATATCTTCATTTTTAAAGTGATGTTTTCAAGTTCTCCATTCCTCTTAAACAGGGCATCATTTCCTTCTTGCTACAAAGAAGGTACAGCAAAGCTGATGGGCGAGCTTAAAGTTCACAGATAGTTTTTACTGAAGCTTCACACAGGGGCTTCCTACATGCTCTTGCTATACTTCTAGTGATAAATTTGGCACTTAAAAAACGGTGACTTAAATGTTTAAATTTACTGTCATCTTCTTAGTTAATAATTTTGTTATTCAGTAATACATAATGTTTATCTTATTGATTGTATTCATAGACAGTCAAAAGTGTGAAAACATCTTTGTTTTAGAGGAATATCTACAGAGTGAAATTAGGAATCAAGTGCCTTTTAAAACAGATTGTATATCAAATTTTATGATGCTAGAATGGAGCCAAGTTGTCCAAAATGGGGAAACTCCAAACAGTCTCTGTTGTAATTTTGAAGTTAGATTAGAGAATGAATGTTAGAAATCAAGATGATGGTGTATGCCACCTACACCAGGAGAGGGAACTGCTGGTGCAGAGATGTAGAGTGGGACTGTTTCATCAGTTGGGTGACAAACTTTAAAGAGAGTTAGAAATATGCTT
Organism: Rhipidura dahli; assembly: GCA_013399225.1. Classification (NCBI taxonomy): domain Eukaryota; kingdom Metazoa; phylum Chordata; class Aves; order Passeriformes; family Rhipiduridae; genus Rhipidura; species Rhipidura dahli. The sequence goes on from VXAC01002204.1 coordinate 447,650, forward strand.
AAAGTCTCTTCTTGGTGCAGCTGTGGGGTGCAAATAATGACAACTGTGTTTTTCGGTTTTCTTTCTGAAAGCATCCACACATGGGGTCTTTTGTTCAGGTACCCAAACCATGAGCTTTCTCCTTGCAAGCTTCTGTCAATTCCATGGTACCAAAAATTATTCTTACAGTGAGCACTGACAGTGGGAGGGGCAGGGAAGGGGCAGCTGCTCATGAAAGGCAAGGTGGTGCTGCCACCATGGATCTGCAGTTTAGGCTGTGCAGTCTCATTTATGAACTGGAAATGGAGGGGAGAAAGTGTTGAGTGTAGTGTTAATTTTGCATGTGAATTACTGGTATGATTGGAGAACTTTTTGCCTCTTAGTTGACATATGTGAGGCTTGTGAAATTTCATGTGGACCTAGTGTGGTGAGGAGTTTGAAGAACTTTCAGGAGGTTTGAAGCTCATTCTGACCATGACTGTTGCTTATTCTCGTAGTGTTTGGCACGACCATCTGTGTGTTATTTTTCATTTATTCATCATCTGTGCTTCTGCTGTGTAGCACTTAAAGCACTGAAGCACAACAGTGTTTATTTTTAAGAAAGTGTTGGTGCAGATTGCGAAGTAAATGCTGTGTCCTGGGAAGTGGGCAAGCTGCATGTGCCAGCCAAGCAAAGACAAACAACATGAGCTGCCACTGTGAGTCAGCCTGGGCAGCAGATCAGAAGGGCTTCTGCATTGTGCTGAGTTATGCTCTGTTCTGAGCAGAGTCCTCTCAGACTCCCCGTGTAAATCACTTTTCACCATGCCTAGCCTCTCTTCATAGGCTCCTTTTGCCAGCATACTGTACAAGCAAGTCATAGCTGTCCCTGAGGACTCACATGGCTTACCTGACCCCTCAGTATGTAAAAGCTCTGCAGCAGAGTCTTACACAGTTCTTACACAGCTGATCTTTCCTCTGTTCTTTGGAAATAGTTGCTTCACTTAGTACATGATGGCAGAGGAAGCATGTCTTACCTGCTCTGACAACTTAATAATTTTAAATAATTTATTTTTAAATGGTACCATATTTTGGATGCCAAAATTAGGATTCCTCAGTGTTACTCTTTTGTGTAAAATTCAGCAACAGAAGGTGAAGACTGGAATTCCAGAGATGATGATTGTAAACCTGCCTGTACAGATTAAAATAATAAATTGCTAATTATCACTAGCCCAGCATGTGGCCAGTGTGGTAAAAGAAAACAGTAAAATTTTGTTGTAATGGTATATTAAATTTTGTACTTTTGCTGTAAGAACAAGGATCAGCCTCTGTCTCCTCTCACCCTCTCCTGTCACCCCACTGAGCTGCCAACATTTTGAAAAACAAAATGTGTACTGTGCTTTTGTCCTGTTCCTGTCTTTGTTAAACCTCAACCTGTAATCTAAGGGTGCCCCACAGCAGGTAAATCAATCCAAGCTGAGGCAGCCTTAATCCCACCTGCCTTCCACTCCTTGCCCTGCCACTGGCACAAAGAGCTGCCTCAGAGAGGTGGGTTGGTGAAACTGAGCGCTGTGTGGTGGCAGTGGGCACTCTCTGCAGCCTGCTTGGTCCCTCCAGCCAGTGCACCACTCCTGTGTGACTGCTCTTCCCAGGGCTGGGATGGTTTCTGCCTCTCTTGTTGGCATTCAAGCTTGTTTAAAATGCAAACACAGGTTGGCATTGCTGGTGAAAGAAGCAGTTGCTAGTGTTTCCCTTCTCTCACACTGTCTTATCCTTCTGTTGAGGAAGGTGCTGCTGCATGTGCATACTCAAATAAATTAGGGAGTTGCTCTAGGTTAAAACTAGCAGCTGTTTTTATGCCAAATCCCTGCTCTGGTTGGCCATGTGGCTGCATAAGTGTTTGCCTCCAGTACCAGGAAGGGTGTGAGAACATGTGGCCAAAAGTGAGAGGCAGACAAGGCTTGCTTTTGTCTGTGGCTGTGCTAATTTAAAGTGCCTTCAAGTGTTTATTGAGCTGTGGCCTTGCTTGTGGCAGTGTGGGGTATTTTATGTTGTGAAACATCTGTAGTGGGATGAAATGCCCAAACCAGTGTGTTACTGAGGCAAATAAATGGCATAAAGATCAAAGTGGACTGTGTGTTTGTTGGCTTGTTAAGAAAATTAATTCTGACAGAGGAGTGGATTCCTTGCTGAAGAACATCACTCTCTGGAATTTGGTGGAAACAGCAATGAGCTTGGAGGACACAAATAAGTGCATTTGAAAATACTTGAAAAAGCTATTTAGAATTTGATGTCTCTGTGGTCTTAATTCCTCAGTGTTTCTTATTCATGGAACTCTTTTGTTCTTGTGTAAACTTTCTTGCCCACACTGAGAAAAACAAAAAGCAAATGCAGTGTCTTTTAGTGCTATGCTGATAAAAAGCAGGGAAATGCAGAGCACAGGGGCTGAACAGAAGAGGAGAAATTACAGTAGTGCATTGAATCAGAAGGAGTTGTGTATTTGAAGTTAAAATAAATGCTTTAAAGCACCCTTTTTTGCTTACATAACTCTAATAGATTTGGTTCTGCCTTTGCTTAATCAAAAAAGTTTTAATTACATCCAGTATTTAGTCACAAACATACAGAAAATCATAGCTTATATAAAATTTATGTAAAATCGTCTCAGGAAATCCACTGGTTAAATTGACCCTGCTCAAAAGGCAGAGCCATGTGTTAAAATTGAGATTGGTGTTTTGATATGCTTTATAGTACTGAGCTGTCTAATGTCTTTATCACTCACTATTCTCCAAGTAAGGAATGGGAAAGTATTCACTGGTCTAGAAACTTATTTTTTGACATGTTTTGATAGTGAGAACAAGGTTAGCAGTCTCTAACTGCAACTGTTCTCAGGGGGGGAAAGTTCTGATTAATTGACTTCCGTATAGTTAATCTTTTTTCTGTGGGTATGAGTAGATTACTTAGCACCCACTATTGCATGTTCAGTATTTCATTTTATTAAATTCCGTATTTTCTTCAATTATCAAAATCCCATGGATTTGGTATGTTTGTGTTGGTCTGAGTCCTCTATTTTGTTGATGTAAAGAACTTGGCTTTAAGAAATTGTTTTCAGTCATTTGCATGATCACATCAGACATCAATGTGCCATAGCCTGGGGGTCATATGGAATCTGTCAGGAGGCTTCATTCAGAGGTGCCTGCAGGAGAGATGGATCCCCATAACAGCAGTCTGCCTTCCTCTGCCAGCTAATTAAGAGGGGCCCATGTTTCTAACACAAGTTGTGGTGAAGAGCTGAGCTTTTCCTCTTTGCTGTGAACTTGGTCCCCAGGACATGTGAAATTGGATGCACATCTGCAGGCCTTTCAAGTGTCAGGTGTGATGTGTGCACACGAGAGATCTGGTGCTTCTACAAAGGGCTTTATCTATCCTGCAAGTACAGGGGGTCTGTGCTGTGACAGAGAAGTCTGAAAGAAAGCAGGAGGCTTGTTCAGCTGTGTACTGACAACAGGGGTTGTCAGCCCATTCAGGAATAATTGATTAGGGAATTGATGTCTCTCTTCAGTGTGTTCTCAGATATTCTGCTCTCACATGCACAGATTAACAGAAGCAAAAGATTCGCTGGCACTCAATGACCTCCAAATGAAGGAAGTGACTTCTGTCCTGTATGTGCTGCTGTAGTGCAAAGAATTGTACTTTTTCCTGGAGAAATTGCCGAGTACTGCGGATTGCTCCCCTGGTGCTAGATGTGTGTACGTGTGTCTTAGAGTTCCTAAGTGGTGTTTAAATAAATATGGCAGAAATGATGAAGCACCACGTTTCATGGAGAGGCTCAAGAACTGCCCTTTTATAGTACCAGTACAACAGAATGTGGTTTCATTGTTCTGCAAGTTTCACTGGGATCGTGATTTTTAAAGTTTTCCAAATGCTCATGAGGTGATGCTGCCCTTAGCAGACTGTATATGCCACAGTAATCTTCAAATTCTTTAGGCATGAAGTGTCTGGCATTTCTGTTATCACTCACCTAAGTGAAACACAATAAAAAGATCTAAAATGTCCATTCAGAATGAGCTACTTTTAAAAATTGACTTCATAGTAAGATGCTGCAGTTCAGCACAACTGTTTTTCCTTTCCCTACCTTTTTAGTATGATTTGACAGCAGATTCTTTAATATGGATAGAGGAGTGGTTTTCCTCTCGTGTTTTTAAGAAAGCCTACAATAAAAAGGAGGTTTGAGATTGGCATTTCCATTAAACTGTGTGAGGCAAATCAGAAAGTTTGTCTCTCTAGCCATGGGAAACAAGACATTGTTCCAAACTACAAGGGGTAATGTTGTCATTTTTTAATGATGTGTCTTTAAAAGAAAAAGCCCAATTTTTTTTTAAACTTAAAATATTTTATTTGTATTTTATCACCTAAATGTGTTTTGTAGTTATTTTGCTTCTCCCATCAGAAAGCTGTGCCCTGTTTGTTGATCATGCAAGCACCGTGTGGGTATTGCTTGATGCTTGAGACAGCTAATCAGCAAGCTAGTGGAGAGAAGTGTTTAAATGAATGTTAGGCATGATCTTTTCTACTTTTAACTGGAGAAATTTACACTTTAAATACATTCTGAATCAAAGAGGAGACCCAAGCTCTCCTTTGTGTTGGATTTCCAGCAGCATAGGCTTAAGATGCAAGAATGTGGGGAAGAATCAAAGATACAGAATCCTGTGCATTATTGGTATTCCTGGTTTTAAGAAATAGTATTTGTGTGGTTACTGCATTGCAATAACAGGCCTATAGAAATTAGAAATAATTAACTTCTGAGCACTGTAGTTCATGCAAGCATTTTTATTTTCCATAAAATGCACTCAGAACAGTGTATCTGCCCATATAGGTGAAAGCTACTGTGATTACATGTTCAAAAGGCCACTTTGTCAGTGTATCTGCTGAGTATTTTCATTCTGTGAATCGATAAGCAGTTGTTTACTCCATCATGGAGAAGAAAAACACAGAATTGGTTAATGGCTCATTGCTTTTGTTTAGGACATAACCTAAAACTGCTGCTTGTGTTGATAATTATATCTGCAGTATAAAGAGTTTTAAATGCTGACCCCAAATATATTCACCATGAATATATTTGTTGTTTTTGTTGTTGTTAATAAAATAAATTCCATGCATTTTGTAATGTGTGTGAGTACTTGCCTGTGAAAAGCCATTTTACTAGAAAAGGAATCCTTTATTGTTAAGTGTAACATATGAAGACTAATCAGCAATCTGACATTTGAATGCTTAGTGGCTAATAAACCAAGGCCATACAGGTTCTGCCTGATAAGACTTTAACTTTTCTTAGGTTTGTAACGTGCCTTTTGAAAGAAAACAGGATTACAGTGATACATAAAGCATGTGGTTTAAGTTACCTCTTTGTAGCGTTGGACAGTGGTGTCTCGTGTTAGAAAAACCCTAACTTACAAGAGTAATTTATCAGCTGTCCCCCAAAAGGAAATAATCTTTGCCATGGGATAGAACCAAGTGTTTTAAAGCAAATCACAGTAATAAAAACATGGCTGAACAACAGCTTTAGAAATAAAAGGTTTGATTTTACTAAGCAGATACTGCAGTTAATTTTCCAAGGATGTATAATCATCATTCAAGACTGCTCGCAAGATAAAAAGCTGCAGTTTGCATCTGCATCTGTTTATGATTCTGTGTATACCAGCTTTTATAATATGCAGCTATCATTCAATGTGCTCAGATTATAAGGAGAATAATTTTGTTAGCAGAAATTAGGTGTTTGCCAACAGATTAATCAGACCTAGTTAAATTAATCACAGGGGTTTTGTTCCACGTCACTTCACTGCATTGGACTTACTTTTCCACTTAGTCTTGCATGTAATACATTCAAGAATTTTGAAATTTACTTAAAATTCCTGAATATGTGTTCAATTTTTGTACCTAAAGCTTGGCTTACTTTTTTATATTTAGTAGAGGAACTACACATATTATTGTATAATATGAAACACTTTTAGCTGACAAAACAAACTTCTGTCAATACAAATCATGGTGATCATTGTGAATGTTACTCTGAGAACATTCACATTTCTAAACCAGCACAGTTCTTACACTTTTTGTGCTACACACTGGGGGAAATGCATATCTACCTGTTGAGTAATGGAATTTATCATTTTGCTCTTTATAATTTCATATTGACAATATACAATTTGTGCCCTTGTTTTCCTATTGTTAAACAAATTTGTTTTGGTTACTGTTGAAATTAATACTCAAATGTTAGGTAGAGGGCTCCAGGTTTGAGTTATGATTTCATTTGTTGTGCAAATTCCAAAAAATTGTGTATGCTCTCCAAATAACAGTGAATTGCAGCATTAAAATAGTGGTACAGCAGGAAACATCATATTAGCATTTTGGTAATATCAGAGCTGTATTTAAGTTGCTGTATTTTATTTGCTTTCTACTTCTTTTTCATTATGCGGTGAGTACAGTAACGCAGTAAAACCAATGTGCTCTCGTTTTATTCTCAGGTTTCTGTGTCCTTTTCAGTGCTGTTTCCTTCTGTACTGAGGTGTTGAGGAAATATGAAGTAGCAGGGACACTTCCTGTACTGTCTGTGCCATTTTTTAAGCCATTATGGTTGAATTTCCATCTCATTGAGGAAGCTGTAGCAGCCCTCCGGTCACCTGTGATGATAAGCTAAGCAAAAGGCAGCGTTAGTTGAATGGTTTTTTCTCACCATTGCTGTGTCATTTGCATGTGAGTTGCCTTGGCATTTTCTCAAGCTATGGTTGGTATGGTGTGAGTGTGGCTTTGAAGGGGAACATGGGAGCTGATTTCTTTCTCCTTTCACAGGTGATGGCTGTGGACACACCGTGCTGGGCCCCGAGAGTGGGACCCTGGCCTCCATAAACTACCCCCGGACCTCTCCCAACAGCACCGTCTGCGAGTGGGAGATCCGTGTGAAGCCTGGGCAGCGAGTTCAGCTCAAGTTTGGTGATTTTGATATTGATGACTCGGATTCCTGCCATTCCAGTTACCTAAGAGTTCATAATGGCATTGGCCCCAACAGGACAGAGATAGGTAGGAGCTTTATTTACCACTATTTGAGAACTGCTGTCTTGTATAGAACTCGGGTGTACTGTTGGTAGTTTTGTTATTTTTTGACAACAACGGTATGCTGAATGCAACACAGATCCTATAATAATCTTTCATTCTTGAGATTCTGGAAGGAAGCTCCATTTTAATGTGAGGGTTTTTTTTCTCAGACATTTCCCAGTAGCTTGCAAAGTTCTTGTAAGCAGTGGAGAGGGAACTGTAAAACTAGAAGCATCTTCATTTTTAAAAAAAGGCGTATGTGTGTTTATCTATATGTAGATATCATATGATACCTATCTTACCTGAAATGCCTTTCTTTTTATATGGATTCACTCTGACTTCAGCTGTTCATCTTCGTGGTGTTAAAGGATGTCAGGCTTCAGAAGGTGTATAGTGCAAATATCCTCCATCTTCTGATAATGTTCTTAGATTTTTGTTCTCTTCAGGAGAATTTCATGATTAGAAGTTAGTGGGTTTTCTTCATATAGCAGTGTGATGTTATCATCTACATCAAGGTATATGTAGAGTGTTAAGGCTCTTGTGGTTACTTTGCATAAAACTCAAAATGTATTGTCATTCTTCCTTCTCTAAAATTAGTTGTTATTATGCAGATTAACTTTACTTTCTTTCCTGAAGCTTTAATTTGGAGAGAGAGAAAGAGTGATTTATTTCACTGAGACTGTTTTTGTGCAATTCAAATGCTGATCCCACTAAATTAAGTCTTTTTCTAAAGAGGCTAGTGGAGTGTTAGCTTTGTTAACCCTCTTTTTCAACTGTCACCTGGGTAAGTGTGTGTGAAGATAAGTATGTGCTTGGAGCTGCTGAGCCAGACCCGGTCTAAAATAGGAAACACTGAATGCCTTAAATGGCAAGGAACGTCAAGTTCTGATAAGTCTATTACTCACTTTTACAAGGGACTTCATGGGTTCAAGTAATGCCTGCTTCATTTGTTTCTCTTGCTTTTTAGCTGTGCCCTGCTGCTGTAGCAGCACAGTATGTGGAGCAAATGTGTGTGTTGTTCTGCTCTTAATAAATTAAATCACAGGACAAACAGTGATGTTAATAATGGCAAATACAGATCATGCAGGGTTTGGGGTTTTTTTATGTTTGGAGCAGCAGACGCTGGAGAGATTAAACAGTGACTTGAATTATCTTGGGAGAAATCTGGATTTATCCTGAGTTTTTCCATTCAAGACAACTGACGTGGTCTAACATTAAAATACTTGTTTTACATAAAATCTGAAATTCAGTCATAACCTTTTTTAACCCAAAATGACTTAAAGGTTGGCTGGTTAGATTGAAACATTATTGTTAGTGGGTTCATTGATAAAGAGAGAGGGGTTTCTTGAAGCTTTTAAGGGCTAGTGCTTATTCCAAGCCTGCTGAGCATTTATCAAGAAATCAAAAGAAGATTCTAATGCTCAGTGTTAGGTTTGTCTCTAGTATAAGTAAGATGTAGAGGAGTTTTTTATTAGATTTCACTACAGTCCAATCACTGTGTATCTGCAGGCAGATGTACTTAAGACATGGGAGTTCCTTCTCCTGCTGTGATGTTGCTGTACAAAAGCACTCGGGGTCCGTCCATGCTTCAGTACAGACAAAAGAGAAATACTACATCTTCTGCACATACAGTTGACAGAGGTGTTACTGCAGTCATGCTTTGTCCATTCCTGGTGCTTGATTTTTCAAAGATTGACAAAAATCAGGCAGGAGGCCAGGGAAGAGGTAGAAAAATGATTTATAGTCTCAGAAGTATGTCTTGCCATGAATCATAAGGTGCATCACTCCACAATTTGTCAAAGGCCTTATGTCCATGGTGCAAGCAGCACTGGAGAGTTTATCCAAGCTAGATTTAAATGGCTTGCACTGTGTATTTGCCTGAAGAAGGGGATAAATGGTGTTTTGAGAGGATGGTCATGATGGTCAGTCATGTAACAAGATCCAGTGGCTGAAAACAAAACTTGAAAAAGGGAAAAGAGAAGGTTGTGTTGGTATAATATAAATTGCTTTTTAAAGTATTGTAAAATCTGTTTTCTGGGTTTTATTAGACGATACCCTTGCTTTGTTTAAAAAAAAATGCCTGAATAAGCATAGAAATGCCTGAATAAGCTCTAGAGAGCTCTGAATAATTATAGGAAATTGTATTTTAACTTATACATTTTTTAAATTATTTTATTAGTGTTTGGGAGTGCAGATCACTTTTTAAAGGAAATTGACATATTCTATTTATTTTGGATTATATTTGTTAAGAACTATTCCTGCAGGACAGTGTTACTCCACTTCCTCTACTTTGGCATTGTCATTAGCCTTTATTTGAGGAAGGAATCTTGCCTCTTCTTCTGCTATTTTACAATATGATAACATACTTATTATGAGGAAAATAAGTAGTATGATGAGCTGAAACAGAGGCAGTGTCATTTACTACTGGTGATTCTCCACCACAGAATCTTAAATGGGGTTATAGATTGTTTTTACAATATCAAATGATCAAGGTAGCCTGTAGAACAGAAGATTATTATTTTCTTAACAAGTTAATTAACTGGTCAGTATCTTTTCTAAAGTTTCTAGTTAGTAGGACAGGAGAATTCCATATTGACTGGGGTCTGTGTAACAGCCATTCATCCATGAACGTGACTTGGTAGCAGTTCTAGACCTTTGTAGGGTAAGTAATTATCAACATCTGCAGACCCCAGCATCTGAAATTGTGTTATTTTTGTTCATTTTGTATGGCAAGAGAAGTACCCAGGTACAGAACCTCTGTTTTTAGGTGTGACAAAACAGAAAGAGAACTAACTGGTGACGTATATTACTGGTGCTCACCTGTGGTATGATGCATGTGTGATACTGCTGAAATGCAGTGAGTTGTGCTTACTCTTGTCCAGCATTAAGGAAAGTACTTGACAGAAACCATGAAAGAGTCTATGAGGAAAAAATGCTCCAGCAAGTGAGGGAAAAGGAGGGCTTTTTTCTCATTTGCTTCTGTAGATGCTTCTCATTGTCCTAACTTGATCCTCTTCCTTGAGATCCCTCATGTTCTTTGAAGCACTGACTGTGGAGGTTATACCTGAGGTGAGAGGCCAGAGGTGAATGGGATAAGGTCCCATTTATCTGCAGGTGTTGGGGTGTGAGAGACCTGTTGACAGTGACAAAACAAATGTGGAACTCAGAGTCTGCCATTGACTTTAAATGGTCACTCAGCACATTATTCAGTGTCATGCTCATGTGTTTGCTTTTGAATATACACCAGAACTAATATGAGCCTACACTGCAGATGAAATAAGAGGCTGGAAATTGAATAAGATACTTATTACACATGTTGGTTTGGGTCAATATTTATTCTTCTCCTTCTCTCCACAGGAAAATACTGTGGTTTTGGATTTCAAATGGATGGTTTAATTATTTCAAAAAGCAATGAAGTCACAGTGCAGTTCATGAGTGGAATTCACACTTCTGGACGTGGATTTCTTGCAGCTTATTCAACCACTGACAAATCAGGTATTTATAATTATTTGGTAATTTTTCTTCACTAGCAAAATTAGAGCTGTCTGGTAAAAACACAGAACTAAATAATTTACTCTCACATTCTCAAAAATTATCTTCTAAAAATTCAGTGTACTTTTCATGATACTTTTGTGTAGAAAATTGGACTGCCAGTTACCTAATAGTTGCTTTAATTTGAAAGAAATTATATCAAAGCTTACCTTGAATAGCAGAGGAAAAAATGTCAGTTCTCTGTTATAAATGAAAGACTGCTTCAGATTCAGGACAAAATGCATTTTTTCAGGCAGTAATCAAGGTGGCAGATAGCTAACAGGTTTTCTTATCAAACTGTATATGTGTTATACAGACTAACCTCATGGAAATTTTTATTTCAGTAGCAGTATCCTCTACTCCCTCAGCTCTTTAATTACATAATTTGCTGACTAGTTTTTTGTCTTTTTCTTGGTTTTTTCCATGTTTTTGGTTACTTTAAACTTCTGAAAGAGGTTGTTGTATTTGTTTGGCATCTCCTCCCACTCATTGTAAAGGTGAGTGATATACATGGTCTGCAAGGAAGTGAAGGAGTGCCAGCAACTGCTTCAGAAGGCAAAAACCCTATCTGGAAGTTATTCTAAAAAGAGCAGATAAAGAGTTTCAGTTTTTAATTTTGTAGGGGTTTTGATGCTTTCCTTCCTGTATTTTGTACTGCATGTGTTGATACACAGGAGACACAAACATTAAATTTGTGATATCAGTCACAGATGCCAGTAACGTAGCATTCTAACATTTATTCTTTGTGGTGCTTGGGTTCAGCACTGCAGAACCATTAAATGTTGAAAACACAGACCTCTTCAGCTTATTAATTTGATTTTGTGAAAAGAGCATATGTTTCTGTCTCTGATTTACTCTGAAGTATAGCTATAAATTAAAATTAAGCTGCACAGAAAATGAATTTTTGTAGTCTGTCTCCTTTTCTTTTGTCATATTATCAGTGAATTTCCCAGTTACTTAGACAAATTAGCAAGGTTCTACTGTAATACCAAATCTATTGCAAGAAAATTTAGTAGGAATGTGTTTTTTTTTCATTCTGAGACTTTTGGTTAAGTCTCAGAGGCTCAAATGTATGTTTTCCTGCACTTTAAAAAGCATACTCAAGCTTGTTGTCTTTATCATCCTCTTGACCTAACATTTTTTCTTTCCAGACTTAATTACCTGTTTAGACAATGCAAGTCACTTTTCCGAACCAGAATTCAAGTAAGACTGATTTTTACCTGTTTCCTTCCCAGTCTCTATCATTGAAGTAATTTTAGTGTTTTTACTTGGCTTTGTTACTTGTATCTGATGCAGCTTGAAAATTGGCCATGCAGAGGACTTGAGACACAAACTAATTAGGTAGAGCTGAAGAATTTTGACATTTGCACTCCTCCTTCCTCCTCCTGTCTCTCCCATTTGTGTTATATCCATACAGTAGAACCTCGTTAATTTGCACTAACACATAGGAGCTAATATCTCATTTCCATAGAAAGAATATTGCTTTTATAAATATATTCCAGCAGGTACACAATTACTGAAATTCGTATTACAGTTATCTAAGGAGAGCACTAAACAATGAAATGTGTTAGAAATTGCAAACCCATTTCACAGTTTGATGCTTTTTAGTGAGGTTCTGTGGAGACACAGAATGCTGTACATTCTGATGGGGGAAATGTGTCATTTCCCTGTTTCCTCTTGCTCCATTTCCATCTAGAGCAAAGCCAGTGTTTAAAGCTGCAGACTGTTGTCAAGTATCTAAGCTTACTTTATGGAGAACTTAAGCCATGGCATCATCAAACATTTCAAAGCACAAGCTTTGCATTTCTCCTTCATTTTCCCAGGTTACAAAATAGGGCTCTAACTGTAGGTTCTGGCCTTAACATGTGACAAAATCTCTGAATCCCACTGTTTTCATGGAACCTACAACATTGCTTCAGTTGTTACTGAACCGTGGTGAAAATGTTAATGAGTTTACACCACTTTACTTTTAGCTCTTCAAGATGTAATAATTTTCATGTGTGCAGTATGAAATGGCCCTAGAACATGAACACAGGCTGGCTCCAGAGGTGCTGGTGTCTTGCCTCTTGCTTTCATGAGCTAGTGGTAATTTGGCCTGTTTTTTATGAACAAAGCATTGCCAAAAGCCGTTATAAAATAGCATCACTTTTCAGATGTTTATTTAAGGGTGCAAAACAAATAGATATGCAGGTCCCTAGTTCATAAAATTAAATTCATTCATATTGTTACTTACATGACTTCGAATTTACGGGAGCCATGTGGTATTTATATTATAAAATGCTGGCTTTATTAATTCATGATACTGAGACTGGGACTGTACTTTCAGCAGAAACTTGTTTTAAAACATTTTCAAATGTCTGTTCTCCTGTTGTGTACTTGTGAGTATTTTTGGTCTGATTTGATAGGTCTTCTATCAGGAGATATCATTGCATAGTGATACATGAATAGCAGAGGGTTGTTAATCAAAAACATAGTAACTGTTTTATGACAGTAGGAGACTTGTAGGTGCACACATATGTGACTGGATATTTTGTTCTCTTCCAGTAAGTATTGTCCAGCTGGATGTGTGATTCCTTTTGCTGATGTTTCAGGCACTATTCCTCATGGATACAGAGATGTAAGTAAAAATACCATGGGCACAAGTGAGTTTTGGTAAAACATGTGATGGATAATACAAGTCAGTTGTAGCTGTTGGCATGAGTTGTGCTTCCTGTATGCTGGCATTTGTACCACCTGGAAGTGAATAATATGGTACTCATTTTTTAGCACTGGTGCTAAATGACAGGTGCTGCAGGTGTTGCCATGTCCAAGAAGTGAACTAATGTCCTGGAGTCTTAAATATTTTTATAAGGACTGCAGACAAGGGTGGATCAATCAAAAGATCAGGTGTTTTGTCTACTTCCTGTTTTGTTTTTGTTGGTTTGCTCAGGTTGGGAAAGTGAGATTTATAAAGAAAGAACCAGTTCTTTCAGTTATGTCCTCTTGGTTTTGACACTGTGCTGCCTCTCTCAGCAGTGTCTCAGTGGCTGTCTTAATTTTTGTTACACTTGAGACATGAAATACTGTTTATGCTCAGCAGCTATAAAATAATTTGCACCACAAAGTTACTATTGTAGCAGTAGTTGTATAAATAGGTAATGAGCATCTTTAATAACGTACTATTTACTTAAAACACTGCAAAACCCTATACAGTATTTTTCTAATATAAGTCTTTGCGCATCCATTAATAAACTTGCCATAGGATGGGAGGATGTTTGCTTTGTTTATTTTCAAGTGATTATAATTTTGGCTAGCAATCTACTAAACATTACATGAAATCTCTGGTTTTTATCTTAAAATAGTCTTTTAATAAGCCCTTAGATCTAGCACAGAGGAAAGACAATATAAAGATGTTAATAATCAAAGATTTTAGTATTAAATATGAACTTGAAATGTGCCTGTCCGGTTTTCTTTCCCCAAATATTTGTAAATCTCAGGCTACTGTCTTAAACAATCACCTCCATGTAAAAATGTCACCACAGTGTGACTGTGTTATATGTCCTGGTCCACAGTGAGTCGTTACTAAATGGCTGCAAGGTAATTTTTGTAGCTGGTAACAAGATGAAATTAATTCTTTGCCTCACAAATTTGCAGCATCTGTAGGATGTTCTGTTTGTTGGAAGGTTTTTTTTGCCAAAATCTGGAATAATTGTTTTCTGTGGAGCAAAAGAAAACCTGAAGAAACTTAAGGAAATAAATGCCCTGTGTCTTTTCTTTTTGAATACTTAAGCACTCAGAATTTCCCAGAAGTCAGGCTGTGTGGAAAGAAATGAAACTGTCCAGCACTTTAGACCAAGTTTCAGGGAAAGGTTTATCATGCATCTCTTTCCAATGTACAGGAACTGGTTGCTGCTTTAAAAAATACCCAAAATCTTGACTCTTTCCTGTGGGACCGTAATGTCCACAGTCTTGGAGGGCTCAGAGCTCTCATTGCTGACATCTGGTGAGCAGGGAGGAGAGAGCTGCATCTCCTGCAGAATCCCGTGCTCTTACTTGAATGGAAAGGGAGCTGTGTTGGATCCCAGACCTGTTGGATGTGAGCTTACCCTGTGCTAGCCTGAAGGACTTGATGAGTCAATGTCACTGTGACATTTGTTAGTAGATTCTGTCATCCAGGGAGAGAAGGCAAGAACATGATAATCTGCAAAAACCATTTTTTATCCCTGATTTTCACTGTCTTGTACAACATAGGGGATTGACTTGTTTAGGATGAGTTGTATGCATGTGTTACTACCATGGCTTGATATGGATCAGTGCTGGATGGTTAAGCCATGTTTAACCACGATTTAAGATAAAAAACCCCTTGGCTAAAAGTTGCAAAATCTGCAGTGCATCACCCCTTAATTTTGAGAAAACAAGCAAACCTACTTTCATTGTGTTTTTCTATTGAAAGGTTGTCTCTGTATTTACATCTTCAACTTCTGTTGTCTAACATAATTTGTTACAGGCTGAGTCTTGCTGTCTGGCTTTTTCAGACCGATTCACCTTGGTGTTGGATTGAGGTTATTTAATTGCAACAGTTACACATTCCAAATACATCTGGGTCAGGACACAGTGAAATGTAGGGCCTTCTTTTTATATTTTTAATAAATTCAGTATTAAATAAAGGTGAATGGTTTCTAAATAACCAAGGTAACAGTTAACTAAGAAGAGTATTATAATGTAATAATAACAAAGACTCTAATTGGGCAGTGTAACATTTACAATATATGTTGTGGTGTTTAATTTGTTCACTTAGTAGCATTAAATTTTTCTTTCCTTCCCTTCTTCAAGTCATCATCACTTTGTATGGCTGGTGTTCATGCAGGCGTCGTGTCAAATACTCTGGGTGGTCAAATTAATGTTGTAATCAGCAAGGGCATTCCGTACTATGAAGGCTCCTTGGCTAACAATGTCACTTCAGAAGTGTAAGTGTACTTCCTAAAATTCCCTTATCTTTAGCACCTTAGAGATAGTGTCTCATTGCAGGATTAATTTCAGCTAGTGCAGCTACGTGTTCTCTGGTCAGGTTCTCTTTGCTAAGTTTCTCACACTTTTGCGGTGGTGTAATTGTTTCACCAAATATCTTTAATCTCTAGACCAGAAATTTTCATTTTCCTAATTCTGCAAGGAGTTTTTACCTTCTTGGCCATAAATTCCTCCTGATCTGTGGAAAAACAGTAATTTAATGACAGTTATTAATTTTCAGTTGCAGGGAAAGAGTGTAGCTTGTCATTTCCACAAATGAAAGCAATCACAGGACATTGATTTGTGTTACTATTATTACCTTAATTTGAAAGGAAAGCATTTTACTGAAGTCTTGCATTTTGCTGGGTAGATGTTTGTTTGGAAGTCTTTAACTCAGTATCTCTGGATTAGATTTCAGTTGAGGTGGTGTTTGTACTGAAAGCACTGCAACTTGCTGGCAGGATGTGTTATCATTAAGTGCTTTTCAGGCATATGTGCTTAAGTTTCAGTGGCCAGCAGTAAGACATGAAAAATAAATTGAAGACAGTTTGTTTCACTTTTCCTCACTGGGTACTGCAAAACATCATCTTTTGTTCTCTGCAGGGGACCATTATCTACAAGCCTCTTCACCTTTAAGACAAGTGGTAAGCGTTATCACATGTATGACATGTTACTGCTTTCATACAAACTTTGTGAGTAGAAATAAGTGTGCAGGTATTTGACTTATTTTCGTTCTCATTTGTGAGACTTTTTTTTTTAGTGCATTCCTCCATAAGGTATATTTTTGAAATGTTCTTCTAGCTCAATCATCATTACATTTATAGGTACAGTGATGTTTAAAGTAAGCCTTGCTTATCTGCCGGAAGAGATTCTTTCAGGTTACATTCCCTGCTGTAGCCCATTTTAAAGTGCCTTGACTCTCACATTTAAAACAAACTGCTAATGCAGTGTTGGGCACTTGAGAGTTGCTTTCTATTTGTAAAAACTGTGTGCTCTAGTTTTCTTCCAGGTTTACTCCTTAGACTTTCCTGGTTGTCTATTTAGAAAGCTGGAAGAAAGCTCAAAATGATTCCTCACCTTTGTACACCCCACTTTGGCTTCTTCATCTCCCATTTTTGTGCAGCTGGATGCTGTGAGATAAATGACTGTCTCTCTTGCTCTGGGCCTTGCTCTGTGTCTAAGCTGTGCCCTTTCTTGGCTGCTGTGTTTTGTGCATGTGTACCAGGTTGATGATTGGTGTAACAAGTGTTGAACCTTTTTGAAGCTTTACTGCTTTGCTTGATTTTTCTTCTTGTCTTACCTGGTTTTCAAATAAATTGGCTGTAGTTTTCTAAGTGGAAAACTTTCTAATTGGAAGCTAGTTTTCCTGTGTTGGAAATACTGTGAAGACAGTGGCCTTTGCTTAGCCTCTTAAGCTATTTTAATAACAATGCAAAAACCATAAAACCATCATGTCTGCTTTTCACAAAGATAAAGTTAAAAAAAGAAAGGGGCGGAATCATGTACCTATCCTCAGAAGTAAACAAATACTTTTCCTAATACATAAATAAAAGGGACAGTGAATGGGGATATAAAGACAGGAATCTAATGGGCAGGAGTGTTTGGCTATGGAAATGTATAAACAAGCAAAAATTAGAAAATACAATGCACATAATATTAAATTATTTCTCTCCCAGACCTCTGCAAGAGCTGAAAGAAGGAATTACATATCTGGCGTCCTTATGCATAAAGAATATTAAACACAGTGATCCCAGGCAGGGTTTGCTGGGTTCTTTGTCTTTCAGAATATGATCTGATTGTGTGTATGAAAGTAATTAAATGGCTTGGAAATTGCTGATCTAGACTCTGTGAATTTCAGTGACACATGAGAAATTATTGAATAAGCTGGAGACAAGATGCAGGGAGCTCACAGGAGAAAGGGAAACCAGGCTGGGTTGTTCCTCCTGCCTGACTGAAGGCAAAGATTGCTCTCTGCTGATACTTCTGGGGACTTGGCATGTGAGAGGGGAAAACTGTTGGTATTACAGGGCAAGAAATTAAGCCCTGAATCTAGGAGATGTTTTTTAACCACCAGCAGAATTCAGTGTGGGAAGAAACTAGTAATAATGATGACCAGAAAAATGTAACTAACTTCAAGGATGTATTTGAGCTCAAGGTCAGGATTGTGGCATGACTTCTTACATGCTTGGATTTTTTTCAAATTAACACTGTGATA
Source organism: Rhipidura dahli (assembly GCA_013399225.1). Lineage (NCBI taxonomy): Eukaryota > Metazoa > Chordata > Aves > Passeriformes > Rhipiduridae > Rhipidura > Rhipidura dahli. The sequence continues at coordinate 465,423 of VXAC01002204.1, forward strand.
CTGGGGTTGGTCTAAAAACCCAAGAAGTTATATAGACACAAAAAAGGAACAAATGAACCAGTAGTCTGTTTCCCATTCCTGAATGAACCATAGATACTCTTAAACCATGAAAATTACCCAGTGCTTCTTGTCAAGTGTTCTGTGTGACTGTGATGATGGAGAGAATATCCACATTGCTCTTGGAACAGGCATAAATCATGGCATTCTCATGACTAGTTTGGTTCTAGCAAAGCAAAATACAGTGGGTTTTGTTGGTATTGTTGTTACAGAATAAATTTAGACAGCAGTTTAATATTTGCATGTAAAGTCTTAAAATCCAAGCAGTATAACTTCCTATATAATTTTCAATCCTCACCTTTTCTGTTGTTCAGGTTGCTATGGGACACTGGGGATGGAATCTGGAGTGATTCCTGATTCCCACATCACATCATCATCTATTCTTGAGTGGCCTAACCAAACAGGACAAGTAAACATTTGGAAACCTGAAAATGCCAGGCTAAAAAGGATTGGGCCTCCTTGGGCTGCTTTTATCAGTGATGAACATCAGTGGTTGCAGATTGACTTGAATAAAGAAAAGAAAATAACAGGTGAGTGAATCTGATGAAGCTTCTCAGCAGCTTTCAAAAAGCTTGGTTACAGACATCCTTTCTTCCAGTTTTGGGCCTTAGATAAAGCTCAGGTGGCACTTAATTTGGTTCCATCTCCTAGGTAATACACTGAGGAACCCAGAGCTAAAGAGGTGTAGTTTCAAAGCAGAAGACATCTCTTCCATCAGAATTTGTTGAAGTGTTTCCTGTGGTTTTACTGGATCCTTGATACTTCCCTTTTCCTCCTCATGATCTCCTTGAAGGTGCAGGTGGAAATCCAGTGAGCTCAGCCCACTGGTACCTCTGATGCAGGTGTACTGATTCGTGTGCCTGAGTTTCCCCTACTGCCTGTCATGGCCACAGCAAACAGTGCAGGCTTAGGCAGGTTAGGCCCTGCTCCTTCACAGAGGAGCTGCTTCATTTTAGCAGCTGTGTTGATTTGGAGAGAGCACCTGGAGGTGCTGTTTCTGAGGCTGCTCTGGATGGTTTGTTTTCTGTACTGGGAGTTGAGCAGCCAGCTCATGGTTACCAGTTCCCATTGACTGCAGTGCTGCCCATTCCAAGTAGTGAGGCACTGTTGGCATTTTGGGTTTAATCTCCAGGGTAGCTGTGGAGCTGTTGTATCTTCAGTGCCAGTGTTAGTGTTCTCTGGTTTAATTGTTCAGAGGTGATTTGCTGTTGTTAATGGGCGTTTGTCATCTGATGTAAATCAAAAATAAATGGGATTTAGGTGGAGGGCTTCATAGAGTCCAGGGCTTTAAGGCTGTTGTGAAACATGTTCTGCTGATCAGTTTGGGTTTGTCTCTTTCTGAAATGCCTGAGCTGGTCTCTGTAACCTCAGCTGCACACCCTGCTATCAGCAGCATGGCTTCCTGCCATTAAGCAACTTTGGTTTACCAGTGGCCTTTGTTATTACCTCCCCAGGGACTCTTTGGATTTTACATTACTCCTCTAATTCCTGTGCTAATAAGCTTTTCCAAAACAGCTTTCCTGTGCAAGTTGTGCTGCAGCTGTAGGAAGCTGCAGTTCTTTCAGTGGTGCCTGCAGGTTGGCAGTACAAGAAGAGCTGTGTCAGCAGCTGGGGACAGGAGTGGGCTGTGGTCAAATGAATGGGCTGTTTCCATTAAGAAATGGGGGGGAAAGGGCTTATCATGATTCTATCCTGAAAATTAAAATACAAAGTAAGTAAAATGATTACTAAGTTTCAGTTACTGTGGAAGTTTCAGACCCTGGTACTTTGGATAAAACGTCTTGAAATTAACTGTACCAGTGAAGACTCTCAACTACGCTACTCTGGATTCAAAAACTGATCTGTTAATTTTTACAAAGTGGTACCAGTTTTTTGCCTTAACTGGGCACCTCAATTTTCACAGGTATTGTAACTACTGGATCAACTTTAGCAGAGCACTACTATTATGTCTCAGCCTACAGAATTTTATACAGTGACGATGCACAGAAGTGGACAGTGTACAGAGAACCTGGCATGGATAAAGATAAGGTAAAAATACCACATGCTTTCTAGGTATGTTCTATGGAGATTTCACAATTCTAAATACAACTTGTGGTATGGTGAAGAACCATTAAATAACTTTCCTTTTCAGTGTTATTTTGAATCCTAAACAGCAGATAAGCGGACGAAAACATGACAATATGCAAATATGTGAGGATTTGGACAGTTGTAAAACTCAAATATTGTTTTTATTACTATTTGGGGTGGGAATATTCTATACAAGAAACTTCTGTTGCCAGTGGTAGGCTGTCTGGTACTGCGTTACTTCAAGAATAATTCTATTTATTTTAAAATAGGTTATATGTTTTAAAATTAAGCTTTAATTTCTTATCCTCTTGTGGTTGCAGAATAAATGTTAGAGGTTGTATAATTTTTCATGTTTTATGTTCCTTTTAATCTCAATTTTTAACCAAATACTATTAAGTTTCTTATGTAAGAGAACAGCCTTTGCAGAGGGAGTATGTTCAGACTGTAAATGTTTTGCCACACAGAAAAAAGTCCCTAATGCTTAGCACCAAGATAATCTTATTTCCCTTGTGTTTAAAGCTCTGCAGTATTTAATAGACTGTAAAAATGAGAAAATCCATGTCTTTTCAGTGGTTCAGATGAGATTTTCTTAAAGACATGACAGGATTCCTGGTAATGTGACTGCAGCTAGATTTTCCTTCTTCTTCTTAAAATCCTTGGTTTTATTTTACCTTAGTTCTGTTGGCCTGTGGTATTACGTACATGTAGCTGTAACTACCAGCCTGGTAGTTTTTTAGAAACACGCTTTAATGGTCACTCTTTGGCTGTCCTTGGTCTTCTTCTCTTTACTCTTTGTTAAGAATGTTTCAAGGTAAGGTGTTGCATCCTGTTGATGAAGTAAAAAGCTGAAGTTTGTTAAATTAAGAGATTTTTGAACACTGAACATAATTGCAGTAGGAAACCCTTGAAAGAGAGGAGGAGAATTTACTGTCGGGTCTGAGCCTATATGTGGACTAAAATGACTGTTGGCGTGAAATATTCAAGAAAAAAAAGAAAAATCCAGCGTATTTTATTAGTTTTGAGTGCCCTCTTCTGGCTATAAAATAAGATCTCAGTTTGCAAGCTGCCTGGATTTAGGCTTCAGTGTTAGTTTGATAATTTTCTTAAAAAGTCTTTGCAATTATTGCCTTGAATTTGGATGTTTTGTTCCTCTTGCATGCTCCTGAAGTGAAACAAATTGTGGAACCTGAAATTACAGGCAACAGATCTTTCTTTGCACTCTGTGTGTCATTAAGGGACAGGGCATGAGCAATCAGAGGTACCGAGGAGTGGCAGCTGTATTTAAATGACAGAAAAAATGGTCCAGTTTGGTTCAAAATAGCAGATTTTTTCTCCATCTGCCAACACCTCACTTGATACAGATGTGTTTTTGGATGCATCTGCCTGCAGGCTTCTCCCTTTGAGCACAGCAGACCAACTGGGCGGTGCTGTTCCCTGGTTTTTTGAAACATGTTTGAAATTCCTAACATTTTTTAAGAACTAGAAGCTTTTCCAAGATTTTTCCTATAGTCGTTTTTGGAAATACCTTCTAGAGATTCAGCAGTACTCAAGAAAAGCTTTTCCTAACTTTTCATTCATGAAAAAAAGTAATATGCTTGAATTGGGGGAAAAAGACAAATCAGAGTTGCAGGTTGGAAAACCTTTGTTTAACAGAACAGAGGGAAATGGAAAGAGTTTGGTAATAAAAAGAATATTAAAGTGATTTCTCACGACAAAGTTTGTACTGCACTGAGCTCAGAAGCAAATTATTTTTTAATGCAAAAATTAGGGTAACAAAAAATCTGGAGCTGCAGGTAAAGTTAAGTTACTTCTGTAACACCGGACATGAAATCTTGACTGATAAAAGCCTGGACTATGGATCTTTACTGTTAATCTTTCTTGAAGGTAAGAGTCATCATTGATTCTTTTTGCCCTTGCTGTTACATGCTCAGAAAGGTCAGCTTCAGAAACCTGGCATGAGATTTAACTTTCAGAGCTGGGCATCTGTCCCTAATCTGTAACTTCTGCACATGTGGCTTGGGCGGCCAGAAGTGCCTTCTCTTGGTACTGGGCTCTGGCAGGCACAGCTCAAGCAAGGATACAGTACAGCAGTTAGGGCTGGGTGCATCCCCTCAGGAAGTCACCTCTGTATTTTGCTTCTCATTCACATCCTTACCAAAACAAATAATTTGGTGAGATCTGGAGCTCCAAGCCTGTCGTAAAAAAAAAGTAGTAAGGGAAAAGTGGGTGTAAACTGGAACCCAGCCTGCTGTGGACACATGAAATACAACTACTTGGTGTTATACATTTATTTCCAAAACAACATCATAGGCTTGCCCCTGCATCTACTCTGTCTTCATTTGTTGCTGCAAGTATATTTAAGAACACTAAGCTTAAATTCAGAGCAGGGGCTTCTTTTGAATGGATAGTTTCCTGGAATAATTTTTCACACCTCTAGGGATATTCTTGTTATTTTTTTCAAATACCTTAAACTCTGGAGTGCAATACAGAAATCTCTTCTCTTGTGTATCAAGGTTGAAACAGCAGTGATTTGCATTGATCAGAAGTGTGCTAAAAGGTCTTGACAGAGCTTTATGCAGACCCATCAGCTGTTACCCAATGCAGTGCTTGTCCTTAAGAATGGCAGGGTGCTTTACTGGTTACCAAGTGGTGTGAATGAGCAGAAGATTCCTTCTCATACTGACTTTTTCCTGGAAAGTGCCATAATTCTGTTCTCTATTGTTTCCACTGTGATTTGCAGTATCAGTGCCTTCAGAAGAACTCACTCACTGTCCTCTCAGTGACAGGGGTGACCCGTGTTGCAGCAACACCAGAGCTGCACTGGCAGGGCCAAAGCCCTGCTGCTGTGCACTAACGTGGAGAGATGGCTCACTTTCTAACGAAAGGGATGGTGCCAAACCTGTCCTTCTAAAGGACAGGGAGGGTTGGAGTGCTGGGCCAAGCTGCTGTATTGTTTTAAGCAGCTCATGGGTGAAAAACCCATGGTTGGCTGTAAATTTGTCAGTGTGCTGCTTCCATTTCATCTCGCAGGGACTCTGCTCAGTGCTTTTAAACTTCAGCATGACTCGTTCTGTATTGTCACATTTTGATGAGTTCTTTGTGTGCAAAGGATGGCAGTGAAGGACCAGCTTGAGCTCATCCTTCATGCAGTCGGTGCCCTTCTCTTGCAGAACCTCATGGCTCAGTATGAGACTCAGAAGAGCTTTCACATTCTGAATCCAAATTCTTTTATTCTGTTGTGGCTCAGCACTTGCGGGCAGCAGCCACCAGAGGACTGTGTGGTTTCACACTTGAGGGTGCCTCCCAAGGCTTTCTAATCAATATCATCCTCAGACTGTGCTGAACTGCTGGGCTCTGTGAAGGCACCACTCAATTCCTGCTTGCACAGTGTCTCAACTCCTTGCTATCCACGTGTACTTGAAGAGTTAAGTGCAAAATACCAAAAAAGGACCAAGTTGGAATGACTCAGTGCCATAAACGTGTGAGATGTGTGTAACAGCAGGCACTGCCTGGGGAGCATCAGTAGGCTATTACATGATACCTTTACTCTGAACTCTGTAGCTGCGTGCATCCATGTGCACACACCTTTATTTTGTTTATTTTATTTAGTTGTAAATGTCATGGGGCCAAGGGAATGGACAAGTGCAGGCAGTAGTGCCATTCTGGGGTGAATTGGATCCTTCACTGCTTGTTCTTCCTAAATAAAACATCAAAATTGGTAGTAGTTGCTTAATTGCTATTGTGTTTGTAGAACATAATGTTTCTCTCTTTTTTTCCCCCTTCTTTTCTAGATATTTCAAGGGAATACTGAATTGTACCAGGAAGTTCGCAATAATTTCATTCCACCTATTATTGCACGTTTTTTTAGGATTAACCCCATAAAATGGCACCAGAAAATTGCAATGAAAGTAGAGTTGCTAGGATGTCAGTTTAGTATAGGTAAGACATCTGAAAGCTTTCAACTGTGCAAGACAAGAAGTGAAACTTTTAAGGTTGTAAGTGAAATTGTTAAGGTTAAAAGTTGTATCGGGGTATATTTTCAGTGAGACTGAAGTACTTTTTGGCAGCATAATCCTTCTGTAACTGCTGCTTCTGAGTTTATCCAAAAGTTACTACACTTAACCAGGAAAATAATGAATTTTGGTGTACACAAGGTAATTTACAAAATAAGTGTGTCAAAAGATGCCAATCACTTGCTTTCCATGTCATTGACTCATGGGGGGGGTTTCCTCATTATGTAACATGAACAAAAGCTTTATAGCAAACTGTTGCAACTGTCTTCTCCTAAAAAGGAGATATGGAAAACTAGCACTTCAAAGAACTTACCTTGTAAATTCTTTTCTTCTGAAGGTCGTGCTCCTAAAATCACCTTGCCCCCACCACCTCAGAACAAGAATGATGAGAAGAATGCTGACTTCATGGATGACTTCATTCATTCAGTGAAGACTTCACTGCAGACAGATAAAACAACTTTCACACCTGAAATAAAAAACACTACAGTGACTCCAAGTGTAACCAAAGGTATCCACAGTTAAACAGTAGAAGTGTTTGGAACTCCTTATAGTGCTTTGGCATGTATTAAGTGTGCTTTCTGAATTGAAATTTTCTCAAAACTTAACATATTACAGCAAATTAGCAATATTTGATTTCTAATACTTACCAGTTATTAAGTACAAATATGATAAAAGATGTACAGTTGCATACTGCATGCAGAAACAAAACCAATCTGCCAAGTAATACACAATATAAATGTATATACAATATATATTTTATATATATTTATATATATTTCAGTCTTCCAGAACTTGTTCAAAGTGAGTTCAGCTTTTAATCACTTGAATGAATTTTGTCAGAAGGAGAAGTTGTAGCTTGTACTTCCCTTCTGAATTAATCAGGTGTAACTACTTTATTTAATTATTTCTTAGAACAAAACACCTTTGACATAGCAAATCTTTTCTGGAGCAATCTTGTTGACTTGAAATTTGAAAAATGTCACCTGGCGTAATCATTTTGTTTATCGAAGAAAATGGTCAGAAAAGGGAGCAAAGTCACTGCAGATGTGGGCACTGCTGAAGTGTCCTTTGGATGGCAGGGGACAGGATGACACACAGACCCAGCACAGGCTGAGTGGGATTAACTGGTAAGGTACTGTGGAATTTACTTCTTAAAGTAGGTTCAAACTTAGGTGGTGGCACTAAGGGATTTTCTGCATAAATAACAGAATACATTGGTAGAACCATATCTTAAATCAAACTGGTTGATTATGATGAAAAACCCTGCAAAGCCACCAGCTGTGCATGCATGTAGAAGAGCCAGATGTGAATTGAAGTCTGCACTGTGGGAGCATCCAGCAGAGTAGCTTAGCTGGGGGATCTGGTGTGATAGACACTGAACATGAAAACTGTGCTTTACCCAAGTAATTTTCAAACTACAAACTGATTATTGAGAAGCTCTTTCTGTCTGACCCCACTCAATTTAATGGCTTTCAGATGTGGCATTGGCAGCAGTTCTGGTTCCAGTGCTGGTGATGGTCTTCACTACTCTGATTCTTATCTTAGTTTGTGCGTGGCATTGGAGAAACCGGTAAATGAATAAATGGATGAAAGTGCTTTACACGAATGTTAGCCTGGTGTGTGGGAATGAAATAATACTGCATGTATTGCTGTGGGAACTCTGGGGTCTGCATTTGTGAAAAGAATTGCATTCTTTCTGAGAAAATATTCATTTGAATAGCAAGGACAAAACAGCTTTTTGTAACTGTTTTCATTAGAAGTGCTTTGACTAAAATCTGGTGTCTCTGCTGGCAGCAGACTGGTGAGCCTGGTAAGGCAGGTTACTGGTGCTTATACATTAAATTTGAGGACCAGTTACAGCCAAGGTGATAGTTGCTGAGCATTAATTAATGCATCTTTTGATAAGCAGACTAGCTAAAATACCTCTTTCTTCCTTTTTTTCTTTCACAGCAAGAAAAAAACTGAGGGCACATATGATCTACCTTACTGGGATCGTGCAGGTAACCAAATGGTTTTATGAAACCATTTACTCAGCTTTTTTTGTTTGATGTGTATTTCAGATTGCACTAACACATTTTCCACTAGCAGAAGCTTCTCTAATGCTAACTGAGGAAGGCATAGCAAACACTGTCTTTTCTGGACAAACTTCACTCCCTTCTCTGATTTCTTTTTTTTTCAGAAATAGTAAATGTTGTGATTCCTGTTAGGTCAGGAGCTTCAGGGGTTTTTTAGTGAACAAAGTACAGAACCTCTTAATTATACAACTCGAAGGGAAAAAAAATTTATAAGGAATGTCTTTATACATTCAATAACCTTTTTTTTTGTACTTTTTTTGTCCTGGAAAAAAGTCTTTCATCTTGGTCTATAAATTCTGTCCAAAATTTGTCTTCATTGCCCTAGTCAGCAGGTGGGATTTAGGTATATCTTCCATCCTACAGTCTTGTGCCTCCCAGACTTAGGATCAGACAATTGTACCAAGCAGCCCTTTGCAGTGGTCCTGAATCTGCCTTTGCCCCGGTGCAGAGGGCAGCTGCAGCAGCTGGGTTGGTACTGCTGTATGACTGTGCTTCACCTCCCTGGCCTCATGTTGAAAACTTGCACATCCCTGTGTCTGCTTACTGGCAATCTTAAGTATGCCTTACCCTTTGGACAAAGAACCTTCTAATGACCTCACTTTTATTTGTTACATGTCTGCTTCTGCAAAGTCACACCTCTGTTGTCTTAGGGTATTAATCCAAATAGTAGTAATTGAGTTATTTACCTGCTTCAACAAAATACAAGCTGTGCTGAAAAATATTTTAGTAGTTTAAAACACAGTATATAGACAATCTTGGGTGGTTTGTTTGTTGGTTTTTTTTAACCCATGTGAAGGATGGTGGAAAGGAATGAAGCAGTTTCTCCCGACCAAATCAGCAGAACATGAAGAAACTCCTGTACGCTACAGCAGCAGTGAAATCAGTCACCTGAGACCAAGAGAAGTCCCAACAATGTTGCAAACAGAGTCTGCAGGTACTTTGTGGGCCATGGTTTTTTAATATATATATGCCAAAATTGCCAAAAATGTCAGAAATCTGGCCACGTTTAGTTATTTCCTGGTTTTGGAGGGGGAACAGAGGAGAAATGAATAGTTCTGTGGACAAGCATATCTCTTAAAATGCAGGCTTTTTCTCTCATTTGATATGCTGTAAACAAACACTTGGCCAAGTTAATGCAGTCCTTAACATGTTTTTAAATCTCATAAAGGGTTAAAGAATTCTTTTGGTTATATTTTCATGCACTGGAAGTAATTTCATCACTGTATTTTTATGCACAAATCTGAAATGTGGGACCTGATTCTCTACCCTCACTATATGGGTTAAATCATACTTTAATCTGGAAAAGGAGTATTTATGGACAGTGGTACTTGCCCTTTCCCTGGTCAGCCAGGCACGAGAGAATGATTGACTTCACCCTTGGATCTGTGCTTACCTGCTGGTGGCAGAATTGGGTACATGTGCAGGAATTACAGCTTCATGACAGGCAGAATTACTTTTCTCCTTTTGGCTGCTCGTGTGTTTTTACCCAGCTAAAAAAGTCGGGCTTTTTACCTCCAGCTTTTATAACTCAGATTATTAGCTCAGATTATTTAGCTGTTGAGCTAAAACACCTCAGCTGACTACATGCATGTCCCCTCAAAGGAAAAACCCTCCAACCAAGGACCACTTTTCATCCAGATGCAGACAGAATAATTTTATTTAAATCGAATTTAAAGAGAAGGACATTTCAATGAGCTTTATTTTCAGGCAGATTTACAGCATGGGAAATTGCATCTCACCTGGGAAGAAGTATAAACCAGAGAAGTGGGAGTGTTTTGGCTATCCCAATGACTTTACCTGTTGTGTGGAAAGGAATACTTTTCCAAAGCGATTGGCACTGGTGGACAGAGATGGGCCACTGGTTAGATGTAGGATAATGATCTCTCTGAGACTACTGACAGGTTGTCTGTGAAACAATGCATTAACTGTGTTTATATTTTGTTTTGTTGGGCATTGCAACACAGAATATGCTCAGCCCCTGGTAGGGGGAATTGTGGGCACACTTCACCAGAGATCAACCTTCAAACCAGAGGAAGGAAAAGAAGCCAGTTACGCTGACTTGGACCCTTACAATTCCCCCATCCAAGAAGTTTACCACGCCTACGCCGAGCCACTGCCCGTCACTGGCCCTGAGTACGCCACTCCAATCATCATGGACATGTCCAGCCACCCCAGCACACCCCTTGGTGCTCCTTCCATTTCCACCTTCAAAGCTGCAGGGAATCAAGCTCCTCCACTGGTTGGAACGTGCAATAAACTGTTATCCAGGACAGACAGTGCATCCTCAGCACAGGCACTGTACGATATACCAAAGGGGCAGCTGGGGCCAAGCAGTGCCGACCAACTCGTGTACCAGGTGCCACAGAGCGTGGCCCATCCCAGTGGGAGTAAGGATGGACAAAGTTAGCTCACGAGAAAGGTAGAATGATGGCTTGTTTCTAAAAGCCAGTTCCATAAAGCTCACAGTTTCATTTTTTAAAATTGCATCGTTTTTATATTGTTAGTCTTAAATAATACAATGTTGAACCAAAAGATGTGGTGTGGGAGGCCTGGGAAAGCAGTAATTCTGCCTTTCCTCAAGCTGTCTGTACAATCAACAGCTTGTCTCCTGCAAAACCGTGGACTTTTTTATTACTACTGTACAATTGTCTGTCTGACATGAGAGAAGAACTCTTCATGATTAGCTTCAGTAATTCATAGATGTGAATGATAAATTGGGAGAAACAGTTTGAGTACAAAAGCCAGTCATTTCTTCCTAATGGTACTATTGCTTGGGGAAAAAAATCCCCACCCCAAAACCCAGAGCTGTTAATTTCTGTGCAAGCACTAAAGCTTCTAAATTTCCTCTTTCCTTAAAAAATGTCAGCACAACTTTGGACTTAAAAAGCTACTGTCAGGACTGATGGCAAAAATCCCTTTAGCTTCATGGCTTAAAATAGCTTTGATTCTGAATTACATTCTTTCAGCTTTTGTTAACAGCATTGGGAGTTGTCAGCTGTGTGTTCCTCAGAAGGTTCCTGCCTTTTCGGTTAGCCTCCCAAAACCAGAAGCTGCTGTCTGTACAATCTCTTTTCCTGCCTCTTCTCCTTAAGCCACTTAGTCTTGATCCTTCCTAGGGATCCAGGAGGCACAGATTGGCACAAGCAACTACCTGGCAATTGCTTTACATTTTTCCTATGCTGTGAGGGCCACTTGAATAGCATCTGCTTTCAAGTCAGACTTCCCTGATGCTCAGTGCAAGAAGCATCCAGGTCTTGGAGGTGACTTGAATTGAGAAAGGCCCTGCCCTGCCCTTCCCTTCCCCAGAGTATCCATTATCCTGTGTTCAGGTGTGAGCTTATTCAAAGAAAGATCTGTACATACTTTTGTGAGTGCTTAAGGAAGCACACAGATATTCTAATGGTGCACATTTTGTGTTAGACATGCATTTAGCACATATGGTACGTTTTAGCACAACTGACAAACTTTAGCCTTAGGGCTTTTTTAATGATTGTTCTTATTAGAAGCATGAAAGATTCCAAAACCTTTGCAGAAGAACCAGTCCTATTCCAAAGAGTGTCCATTTCAGGCGCATTTATTGGAATTTGTATCTTTTGAATATTCCAGTGTTCTGTATTATGAAAACGTTGCAGTCAGTCATTTATTGGGGTAATGTAGACTCATTTTAGCTAGGTAATCACAAAATGAAAACAATATGAATGTCATATTTGCCATTTTTTATCTTGTTAGAAAAAAAAGCACAGCTTTCTTACCTAAGTAGTAGGAAGAAACCCCACTATAAAAATGCTGTATTTTTATTCTCACAGCACTGTTGGAAGGATGCTGAATTAATTCGTACATGTGAGACCCCCTCCCTACGCAGTGGCCCAGTTTTATGGACTGTAGGGGTTACTGTTTGTTTTTGTGATGTAACTCAAAGCCTTGTTTACTGCCCAGGTCCTTCAACGCTGTGGAGAACACCTAAATGGAAATTGCAGTGCTGTTCAAGGGGCTGCCACCATGCCTTAACACCAGTACAGTATCCTCATTTAGCATTTGAAAATCTGTTTGCAGAGGGGTTGTATATAAACTCTGAAAAATTACTTGTGGCCTGTTCAGCATCTAAAATACGGTATCACATAGAATCATAGAATGGCTGGGGTTGGAATGGGCCTTAAAGATCATCTAGTTCCAATCCCCTGCCATGGGCAGGGACACCTTCCACTGGATCAGGTTGCTCAGAGCTCCATCGAACCCAGCCTTAAACACTTCCAGGAATGGGGTGTCCATAACTTCTTTGAGTAACCTGTTCCAGTGTCTCAGCACCCTCACAGTAAAGGATGTCTTCCTTATATCTAACCTAAACTTCCTCTCTTTCAGTCTGTACCCATTTCCCCTTGTCCTGTCACTGCAGTGCTGACAAGGAGTCCCTCTCCAGCTTCCCTGCAGGCCCCTTCAGACACTGGGAGGCTGTAATGAGGTTTCCATAGAGCCTCCTCTTCTCCGGGCTGAACAGCCCCAACCTTCTCAGCCTGTCTCCATAGGAGGTGCTCCTGTCCTCTCACCAACCTCATGGTCTCCTCTGGACTTGCTCCAACAGTTCCATGTCCCTCTTATGTTGGGGGCACCAGAGCTGGATGCAGCACTCCAGGTGGGGGTCTCCCCAGAGCAGAGGAGAATCCCCTCCCTCACCCTGCTGGCCATGCCCCTTTGGATGCAGCCCAGGATTGCGTTGGCTTTCCAGGCCAGGAGAGCACACTGCCGGCTCATTTTGAGTTCTTCATCAACCATCACCCCCCAGTCCTTCTCTGCAGGGCTGCTCTCAATCACTTCACTTCTCTGCCCAAGCTGTACATGTGCCTGGGATTGCCCTGATCCAGGTGTAGGACAATGCCTTGTTCAACTCCATGAGGTGCCAGCTCTCAGGACTGTCCAGGTCCCTCTGGGTGGCATCCCTTCCCTCCAGCATCTTGACTGCACCTCACAGTTTGGTGGTGTTGGCAAACTTGCTGAGGGTGTGCTCAGTCCCACTGTCCCTGTAGCCAACAAAGATGCTGAAAATACTCTGTGCAACCTTAAAGCCAAATCCTACACTTTCTGATCATTCATTCTCATTCACGGAGAATGACTTTTTTAAATTATTTTTTTTAGAGTTGGGTGTCTTAAGCCTAAATGTGAATGTAAGCAAGGATGGTAAATAAGACCCATTTGTGAACAGCAAATTCCAGCCTATAATTGTACTTTTGATGTTACTGCAGCTTTTTTTGCCTGACAAAAATGGTCTACAATTTTTGTATTTTTGCTTAAACAGGTAAGTAAGGGTTCTTAGCTATCAGCAGCAACTATAACTGAAATTACCTGAGCTGATTCTGTTTGAAAGGGGTGGGAAGTTGTTAGTTTCCATTAAGATGTGACAATACAATAACAGCCAAGTTAAGAATCCTCCCAACGTGCACCAGTTTAGGCTTAGAAAAAATATCATAAAAACAAATGAAGATGTGTTCAAGTCAGTATAAAGATACCTGGATTTAATTTTTACTTCAGACCGGGAATGATAGAACTGTGGATAGCTGGAGGCTAAGGTGGTGTAAGAATTAAAGTTTGTCTACAGTGGGTTATTTTTTAAGAAAACATAATACAATTTCATCATCTGAGGAGCATGAGCTGTTAAAGAAATGGATGTTATTAAAATTTAAGCCCCTTTTCTGAAGGAATTTGGTCCCATGCTTTGCTCCTGTTTCAGACTTTGAACATGTTACCTGCTAGGGCTAAGATATATTTGAATATGGAACAGTTGGGTTTAATTGCATGACACACTAAGACTAGAATTTGCCTGTGTACAGTAAATAAAGGTACATTTCATGGGTCTCTCTATATGTGAAGACATGTATATAATATGTATTTCACTCTTGTTTGGCTTGAGTATTCTCCCAGAATGTATGTTCTTACCTCAGCATGTACTGTAGTTGCTCAGTATTTGTATATGTTGCTAGGACTTAGACTGTATAAATAGTGAGGGGGTTTTATATGTTAAGAAGTATTTTAAATAAACTGTACATACATATTACTCAGTATGTTTGCAGTTAACACCCACCTTTGATCTAATTCATTTGCAGTCTGGAAATGCTGGGGTTATTGTGAGATACACGGGGTCATGCCCTGTCTCCAAGAGTTTCCTGGCAGGAGGTGGGTTGGTCCCTGTCCCCAGTGAGCACAACACCTCTGCACTGCTGGAGAGAGAGGCTGCTGGTTCTGCATTCAGCTAGACCGTGGCTCTTTCCAGCTACTGACTAAAGCTGATGCTGCTTGTGCTTTTTCCCCTTCATCTGAATTCCAGCACTGCAGTGCCTCATATAAAGAACTCAGGCATAATTAATCTTTTTTTATGAATAAAAGGCACTGTGAGTTCACAGTGTCTCATTGCAAGCTGGAAGAAACTGCTGTTGCTCTACCAGGCACATCAAATGTCTCTTAAAACATCAAAGAAGGCACATGATTAAAGCAGGTGATGCTGACCTGTGGGGAGATGAACACTAAGGAATTCTACTGCACAGAATAGTCCAGTGTCAGTCAGCTGTATGAATTGTCTGTTCCTTAGGTAAGAATTAAAACAATTGTTGATGATCCACTACATACCAGTTGAATCCTCCTTCATTAAAAACTCTTTCTAGGGACAAATGGCTTTGTTGGCACAAGCAGAGAGGGGTGCAAGGAAGCTGTTTTCCCATGGGAACACTATTATAATTCAGAGTTTGGGTTTTTTTTAAATAACTAGTTATGAAACTTCACATTTTTTCAGGATCTTGCATGCAGAACATCTCCGAGCCAGCAGACTGACACTGAACAGTTCCAAGGAGCTGTATATATAGTTGTACATTGTTTCAACCAATTTTTTTATCCTTTCATTTTGCATGGTAAGATACATCTGACAAATTCACTATTTTCAAGTTCTGCGTTTCAAACACAAATATTTTCAGATCTTTGTTCACTTGGTTAAAAAAAAATCCTTACCTGGCATTCCTTTTTGTGTGTCTTCAGACATAACCTCAGATGGTTTTCATGTCTCCTGACCATGAAGCTGCATCGAGAACCAAACAGAAATTTAACATTAAAAAAATAAGTTATTTTTCTTTAACTGATCATTTATCTACAAACACATGCACAATGAATGTATATACAACATTTGCTTACAAGTACACAGTAAATACAACTACATATAATTCGTTACTAGTTAGATGCCATATGTAGTCCCAATTCAAGATAGTATTACTAAGTTTTGCAAAGTGAAACCAAACTCTTATTCTCATATAATCTGAGGCAAAACAGCATGTGAAATCCTATTTCTTCTGTATAACCAATTACACAAAAACACCACTGCCTTAATCAGGTTTTCTCTAGTACAGCTGCACTGAAGTTTATTTCTTCATAGCATTGACAATTCCATAGAAACAAGTGGATTTTGTTACCTGCTACTTGGAGATTGATTAGCAAAGTGAGACTGTGACTGTATAATCTAAATATGCAATGGCAAATACTTAAAAAAACCCTACTGAGTCAAAAGCTGCCTGAATTCTGAATGTGGGTTATTGCAGCTTAAAAAAGAAAAAAAAACTGTTTTCGTATCAAATAAGCGAGGTATTCTTCAGCTCAGAACATAATTATTTATACAAAAAAGGACTTCATATATTATGACAAAGAAATACTGTACATCTGTTTACTAACATAACTATTTTCAGATAAAAACTGTATTCAGAAGGCCTCAAAAATAAGGACGCCACAGCCATCCTACTCTTCCTACTAGAGAAAGGAAGTGCTAATGCTTAGAAAATGTCAGGATCAATCCAGCATTTTCCTCACAGGCACTTAATTGATCAGTGAGGATCCCATGTTACATGTGAACCAAGTTGGAAGCATACATTTTTTTATGCATAAACAAACCTCCCCCCCCCCACAATTTCCCTGATTCTGTTCTAGTGAAAAATGAGTTATGTCCAAATGTACCTCTTTTACAGGCAGCCAGGTTAATGCAGTGATGTAAATCTCAGCCTAGAAGATGGGAGATGTGGGAAAGTGGTTGGGATGCAGCTGTCACATCCTCTTGTCTTGTATTTGTCTTTTACTTTTCCCTGTCTTGTGGGGGCACTGGGATGCCCCATGCCAGATGGAACCAATCCAGGATGTTCAGACGTTACCAATTTTGCTGAGTGCTGTGACTTGGGAGCCTGTGGGTTTACTTTCACAGCAGCCCTTCATGCACAGAAGGAAAATTAATTCACAAACAGCAGCAGTTTATGTCCAAAAAGGAGACAGAGGAGTCCTTTATTTGAATAAAGAGAGAGGCCATGGGCATTTCCAGTGGGGTCTCTCGAATTATTGGGGAATGCAAACCCCTTTTTATCCTAATTCCCAGCTGCAACAGCTTCTTCCTTTTCCCATTGGCTGAGGTACTCAGAAGGTACAGACTTCTCAAATTACCTATTTTATACCCCCCTCTAACACCCCACTTTTTGTTATATAAAAGAAAAAAACCTATTCATTATTCTATGAAGTCTGTGTTCTTTTTCTCTAGGTTCAGGAATTTAACGTGGCCTTAGCTGAGCAACAGTCTGTGTAGATTAGTAACATCTCCTATAACTGAGTTTTCTTCTGTTACTGCCCTTTCTCTAAGCTCCTAGCCCTATCTACAAGCAGATGCACACTCTGTTTGTAAAGACACATTCATCTTACTCCTTTCAATCCTGTGCCAATCAAAGCAGGGTAAGCTAGACCATGTGGTGCTGTTCAAGAGGTTTCTGTATTCAGCCCACAAAAAATGTTACCCAGGAACTGTTAATTCCTTTTCTACCCTTTCATCTTGCTGCCCTCAGGCCCTACATTGGGCACTAAAATCTGTCTTGGTTTGAAAGACAGGTGTCTGCCAAGGAAAGCAGGAACTTCCCTTGGAATGGAAAATACAACCCCCTTCCCATGGAATTATTACAACTTTGAAATTAAGGGGCTTTCTGGCAAAGATATGGGAAATTAAATAACAGTGCTTTACTAGTATGTATATGGATAATGATGCCCAAAAGATGGGCAGGAAATAAATCCCCACAGACCAATGTCTATAGAGCAGGGGTTTGTTTATTGCAGCACTGGTTTCCTCCTAACCCACTGGCTTTTGTTAAGTGCTGTGGTATATTTATACAGTAAATTCTGCTTAATGTTGCTGTGTCATTACAGCATCATCAGAAACATGCCAGAACTGATTTCCATAGCATGCTCTCATGGTTATTAGATAATTCTTTGCCCTGTGCATGCCCTTCCCTAATTCAGGGGTCTTCAGGGCTCTTTGATAAAGGCTTCCAAAATCTTCTTCATGCTTGAACTTTGCACCTTTGTCTTTGGGGCACGCTCAGTTACAATGCTCTTTGGTCTATCTGGTCTTAACCAGCCTAAATTCTCTGTTTTGTGGCTAATTGGCTTTTTCTTGCCAATTCTCATTAGTACTACCCCTCCCTATCTCTATAATTATACACCTGGTAAGTTTTGGTTGGTTTTTTTTTTCTATTTTTCTCTATTCTGCATATAAGCCACTAGTTAACTATATACTAGCCCTTACATTGTATGAAAAGTTATTAATATTAAATTATATGAGTCTCAAAAGTTATGATTCAAGTTATAAAGCATCAGGTTATAAGTATAGAAGTTCTGATTCAGGCTACATAAATAAAAGCTATAATTCAAGCTCTGTAAGTAAAAAGCTATGCTTCAAGTTATATTGATAAAAAGTCATCATTTAAGTTACACTGATATTAAAGTTACTTTGACCTAAGTTGTATAGACAGCAGTAGTGGCAGAGAAACAGCAGGGCTGAGCAGGGAATCGCTCCCCTGGGTAGCTCACCAGGGATGGCTTGTCCCTGGGTCTGGGCTCTGCAGAGGCGGGCAGGGGGTGGCCTGGCATGTGCTGGCTCTGGGCTCCCAAACAGCAGAGAAGCAGCCAGTAAACCCAGCCACAGTGCCAAAGAAAAAGAAACAAAACCAGGCAAAAACCACAAAGCAACAATGTCCCTGGTCAGGCACCACACTGCGTGGCCAGCTGAATCGCCCGCTGTCGTGGTGTGACATGGGCCCAACGCCAGGCACCCACCAGAGTCCCTCCCTCACCCTCCCCAGCCACAGCTGGATAGAGAGAAAAAAAGTTAACAGAGGGTTCATGAGTTGAGATAAGGACCAGGAGAAAACACTCCCAGGGAAAAACAGGCTTAACTAAAGTTGCTAAGTGAATTTATTATTAACAGAATCAGAAGAGGATAATGAGAAGTAAAACAAGCCCTTAAAACATGTTTTCCCCCGAGCCCCTCCCTCCTTCCCTCCAACAGCGCAGGGAGACAGAGCATGGGGGTTTGGTCAGTTCATCACCTGAGATTTTTTCCACTGCTCCGCGAGAGGAGTCCTTCCCCTGTGAGGCTGTGGGGTCCCTCCCATGTGAGACAGTTCTGAACTTCTCCAGTGTGGGTCCACTCTCTCGAGCAGCAGTCCTGCCACACCTGCGGCAACGCGAATTCCCCCAGGGGCAAACAGTCCCCCCAAAACTGCTGTGCCATGGGTCACTCTTCCACAGGGTGCAGTCCTCCAAGGACAGGGAGGAGGATCAAAGCCTCCCACTGGATCACAGCCTCCTCCAGGCACCCACCTGCTGCAGTGTGAGCACCTCGCCCAGGGGCTGTGGGTGGTTCTCTGCATCCCCCGTGGATCCCCACGGGCTGTGGGTGGATCTCTGCATTCCCCATGGATCCCCAGGGGCTGCAGGGGCACAGCTGCTTCACCATGGTATGCACCACAACCTGCAGAAGAACCTCAGTCCTGGCACCTGGAGCACCTCCTGCCCCTCCTTCTCCACTGACCTTGGTGTTGCATGTTGTTCTCCCTCGTGTTCTCACCTCCTCCTCTTCTCTGGCAAGGAAAAAACTGCATCCCCCATTCTTTTGATTTTCTTCTTAAATCTGTTATCACAGAGGCGTTACCACCATCTCTCACTGGCCCAGCTTTGGCCAGCAGTGTGTCCATCTCCAGAGCCATCAGGGATTGGCTCTGCTGGGCATGGTGGAAACTTCCAGCAGCTTCTCACAGGAGCCACCTCTTTGCCCCCCCCCCACTACCAAAAACCAGGCCATGCCAAAACAATACACCTGTCCAGAAGGAAGGACCTTTAACAACCCCCCCAACTATCACAGGAAATTCCAGTCTGGCTCTCACCCATTGCAATAGTCCCAGAGATGGGGAGGCAGCGACCACCCTGGACACAACACAAAAAAACAAAAATGGTAAAAAAAACATTCCCAAGACACCACAGAAAGAACAAATCCTTATCCACCAGAAACAGACTGGCTTCCTAATTTCTAGGTTCCTTTTCAACATGGGTACCTTCCCCTCATCTCAGTTCCTCCTGACATTTTATTCCCATATCTTGTGCAAAAAAATGCTCCAGAAAGTTTCACAGGCAATTTCTAAAACCTCCTGCTTTCAGTGTACCTAACAGAGGTACCAGGTGCTCACTTGTAAAGCTCCAGCAGCCTGAGTTTACAACCTCAGATTTTCTGGTAAAAAGCTGTAAGATCACAGCAGTGTGTCCAGCTCCAAACCTCATTCCCAGGGTCTCCAAGATTGCTCTGTAGGGCACAAATACAATAGGCACGTGGACCTTTCCATACTAATGGCACTGACATGAAAACACTTCAGAGTTAAACTGAAGAGGGAGATTATGATTTATTTGTGGTTCATAAAAAAATATTTTAAAAATACAGGATTTGAGCTCAGCTTCTGTTACATAATGTGCATTGACAATGCAAACCATCCTTCTTCTTTTTGCTTTTCTACCTGTAAGAGAAGAAACCGGGTGAGATTCATATACAGTGAACTTCCCATATACTTGTGTCTTAGGACTGTTTTCTGCCATCAGCACCATGGAGAGAGTCACATCACCTACTTCAACCTTAATAATTTCAGGTTTCCCTTTCTTCCATTATCTTGCTGTCAGGATAGGAAGTCCTGGACCCTAACTCTGTTCTCTTTATCACTCCTAATTTAGATTATTTTGGACACCAGGAAATAGGTTATTAATGTCCTCATGGTTGCTTTCAAGCCTATAAACAGCTCAGTGGCTGTTTATCAGACTGTACCCCTGCAGAGTTCCCTGTGAAAGCATCTCACTGCAGGCTATCCTTTTCTTTGCACATCAGAAGCCAGAAATCTAAACTGGGAATTTTTCTTTACATTTGGATTTATTCATCCTTCAGCAACTGCCATGTGCAACAGCTAGGTAAGAGCTTGCTTGCCTCTTGACTCTGGCTCCACCAGTACATCATAATCATGGCTTGAGGTTCTCTGGAGCCACCAGAGGTTTCCAGTTCTAACACACAAAGATGGACAGCAGAAAAGGGTTGCCACTTGTAAACAACATCTCTGTGTCAGAAAATAATGAATGTCACTAGTTCTCAGGTCTCTCCTTACCAACTGTCTATAATCCAAAGTGTCACGAATCAATTAATACTAGCCTTGGGATATTAAAACAGGACAGAGCTCTCCTCCCTTCATCCATTTTAGGATGATCTTTTTCCTTTTATGACAACAACCAAATTTTCTGGCTGAAGATTTTTCAGTCTCACCTTTGGTCTCTGGCCGACAGAAGTTAATTTGGCACTTTCTGACATGGCACTTAAAGGTGAACAAGGTTTGCTGGAGTCTCCTGCAGACCTGGAGATATATCAAAGTAAGAATGAAAAAGTGAAAAATGGAAGTGACCACTAGAATAGTATCTCTGAGCCTGAGTTAGGACCCCTCATCAGCAATCTTCAACAACACATGTCATCTGTCTTGTGTCAGATTGCAGATATTTTAAATACAAATCATGTTGTGAAAAAACTATTGGACCTTTGTCCCACTTCCACAGATTTAATGTGAGGAAGTCAGAGAAAACCCACAAAACCAAAAAAACACATGGCAATTTCTCCTTTGTGTTAATTTCCTGCTGCATGGGTAATTAAGATACTACAAAAATGAAACAGTAAAGGGTGAACTTTTACCTTTTCATACTGGCATGGGAAACACTGTCATCCTTGGAGCTGCCCACAGCCACTGCCCCAGGAACAGAGACTTCAACTGTCCTCCTTGCATTTTCTAGGCAATAAATAATTGCTTGATTCTGATGAGAACACAGCAACATTGCACAACAGCATTCACTTGACCATTTTTTTCAGAGGCATCACAACCTCTTCCCAATTGCATAGAATACACAGACCAGAAATTAAACATCAACCTGATACCCACTTTCTGAACATGACTGACATGGAGAGCAGATATTCAGAGCAACTACAGACAAGGTACACGTATCTAGGATGCTTCTGCCACGGTTAAATTTTTTGTGGGTTTTGGCAATTAGAGGCTTAGAGACTTCTGATCTCTCTACTTTGTTCCTTTAAGATTTTACTTACCATGCTGAATTTACATGACAGAAGCCAAAGGAGCACTGAAAGTGTTATGACCCAACCCATGAGTCACTGCATATGCACCTGCATGCAAATGCACACACACTGCTCCCTCCTCCCCGCTTCCTCTCTTCAAGTCCTTCCCCCTTTATACATCCTCTGTGGTTTCACAAGTGGTTTCACAAGGGGAAAGGATAGGTGTTGGAGACAGAGCATGAGTATGTGGTCACATGCAGTTCTGCTTGTAGTGACACTGACTTCATGAAAAGGTAAAGCAGCCCTGACCTCCTGGAAAATAATTTTTTTTATAGTTACATATGGCAGCTAATCTATGAATCTTGAATCAGGAAGGATATTCCCTAAGCTAATTTACCTCTTTACATGACTGGAAGCTCCAGTTACTCCTTTCTATTAGCACTGGCAGTAACTGAACAAGACACTCTGATGGAAAGAGTACCCAAAAGACAAAAACTAAAATGTGGTTGAGAACAGAGTAACTACTCTGCCATGATTTTTATAAGTCTGATGTAAACACTACAGTATTTTTCACCCAACATTCTGCACAATGGAGGATGGATTAAAAAGCCCAGTGCTGCCCACCAGTGACTATCACAGAATCAATTAAGTTGAAAATCTGAGATCATGGAGTCCAACCTTTGAACACCACCTTGTCAAACACACCAAGGCACTGTGTGCCACTGTGTGCCAGTCCTTCCTTAACAGCTCCAGGGATGGTGACTCTACCATGTTCCTGGGCAGCCCATTCTAATGCCTGACAACCCTTTCTGTGGAGAAATTCCTACTCATGTCCAAATGAAACACCTGTTCTTGAGACAAGAACACAGCAAAGAACAAATTTAACAGGAAGCACAGTACTTGCAGCAGACTAATTGCTAAGAAGGTAACTTTAGCAGAGGTTTAGCTCGTGTGTTTTTAGCTCTCTAAAGTACGGAGTGTTTGTACCACACAGTCATTAACCGTACGTGTACTGCTGACCACAACCACTGATCCAGTAAGATAAGGACTCTCAAAAGGAGAAAGACATAATCTTACTAGCTTTTGTTTCTCCTGAAGCTGGGTACTTACCAGTATAATTCAGGGATGGGGCTGCAACTGGAGGCAGCACTGGAGGGACCATGGCAGCAGCAGCTGATTTCTGCTGGTCTGTCAACTGCAGGAGTTTATCCCGTGCTTCTGTGCTCTGGCGATTCAGCTCTGCTATTCTCTCCTCCAAGCTCCTCGACACCATGAGATGACTCTACTTGGATAATGAGATAATTACTTCCAGTGAAAAATTTACCATTTGCACCCTTCAAGGAGGGCATACAATATATTACAAGTATATGCATTTAGCTTTCAAACTGAAAGTGAATATAATTATAAAGCACTTCCTGTGAAAAATCTGGTTTTGTCACTTTTGCTGTCCTGTATCTAAGTCCTTAACTGATTAGACATTACAATATTTTATACTGGTCTTCCTTCAGTAGGAAAAATACAGCTATTGTCCATATAATTTGAGAAAGAAAAAACCCATACAAACCACCAAACATCCAGCAATTAACTACAATTAGGAATATACTTAATCAGAGAGACAAATATTCAGGAGGGTGTGAGGAAGCAGAAGCAGGTTTCTAGCAAAAGTGTCCTGGAACTCATCTTTAAGCCAGGTTTTGATCCGCTTTGATCTCTTCCCCTCCCTCTCAGTAACTGCTTCCACAAAACCAGCACTTACAAGTTTGCATCACCTTGTACAACCAAATGACTAAATATTACACAACAGAACACAATGTGAAAAGTGATTCAGCCTACATTTAAACGAGGAAATTTAAAATCTTTAGGATACTTAACTGAACAATCAATCAGTCACCATGATGGAACACATAATAGCGAGACAGTAGCAAAGGCAGGGATGTTTTTGTGATGTTAACTTCACTCACTGGCATGCCACTGGGTAACTCCTTAGTTGCAGGTTGAAGTTTTTCCATGTAAACTGAAGCCTTCAAGATCTCTCTTTCCCAAAATCTTTGGGATTTTCACAGAAGAGGACTGACAAGACAGACCCAACAAGCACATGCACTATGATCAAACATTTGCAAAAGATGTACCTGCAGTGACTTTAATCTCATGTGCTTCTGGGTCACAGTAGAGGAGATGTATGACATGGCTTTAAATAAGCATTTTACAAGCTTGACAAGAATCTATATGTTGGTGCAGTGCTTTCACTGCTAATATTATCCAAACTACAAGAGGTACATCTGATCACATTGCACTGAGCACACCTTTTTTTGCAGCACAATCTTATCCTAACTTGTAAATGTGCTGTAGACTTTTCAGAACCCATATACAACACAAGCCCAATATGAGGAACTACTGCTGATCTGCTTATGGAATAATAATTTAAAAAAAAATCACAAGTTCCCAAGCAAACAAATGAAAATAGTAACTGATAACAGGAAAAACACAAAAGCACCAGTAAAACACAGGAACGCAGAAGGGAGACCCTTCCTTTTCTCACCTGGCCTTGTGAAGAGTCTGGACTAGGATCTGCATTTTGCGTCAGGTCTGGCTGATGTAGGCAATCTCTTTTGTCCCCAGAGGCACCTCTGAATTTGCTCAGCTGAGCTTTAATTAGAGCATTCTGCCTTGTGAGCTCAGCTATCTGTCCCAGCAGATCACCGTTTTGAAGTCACTCTTCAGCTATGCTGTTTTTCCCAGTGTCACCTGGGCAGGACAGATTGATTTTCTCATGGGAACTCTCCAAGTCTTTGTCTCCAGGAGGAACTGGTTGCCTTCTAGAGATGGGACAGTTTTCTTCAGTTGTGCTCTGTGCTCTCAGGGAGGAAGGTAAGCTCCTTTCCTTGCACGGCTCTCTTTCAGTAGACTGGAAAATGGCTGCAAACACTACAAACACAAAATAAAGGAACAGTAAGGACAGGGACATGTGATCCTCACTGAGGAAACTAACGGTGACTTTGTTGCATCAAGTTACTAATAATTAAGCAGGAATCTGAATTGTAACCTCTGGTCTGAATGGTGTTATGTTACTAATCAAATCCACTCCATGCAATATCCTGCTGTAAGAACTCACTGGGTTAGTATTTCCTACTGCAAACAGCCTTACATTTGAATGATTTAATTAGAGACTGACAGAGAAGTCCCCGAGAAGAAAATATTTGTTTTCAATTTCTTAGCTGACAGATCAAATACTGCTTCTTAGTTAGTCCTCTTTTTTCCTAAATTCAGTTACGTTACTGGATAAACTAAGTTTTTGTTTCAGTTCTGATATTTATATTGGGTTATTAACAAAACTCTTAGGATAATAAAACAAAAAAATACAAAATTTTTGGCATGATAATAAACTACCTACTTACTCAACCCCTAATGAGGAAACACTGAGGCCAACAAAAGTAGTTAGGTATTTCTTCTGTTGTCATCATCAGCAAAGAGATAACACACCACAGAGATATGAGTCAAGTTACAGCACTGTCAGCTGCTACATGCTAAGTCCAAGTTGAATTTTGTGACCAAAATTAGATTTTCTATGCTTCATACACCAAATAGCCCAATCCTTCACAAGCTTTAGACACTTGAAGAGATGAACGCTTAAAAATTTACACTCGTGTTTTATGAATCATTGAGCATAAAAACCATCCATTAAGTTTAACACTTGTTGAGCCATTTAGCACCAGTCTTAAGAGAGTAACAATATATTTTAGAGAAGACTTGGAATACAGTTCTGCACTGTTTTTTCAAATGACAGAAGACATCTGACAGCTCTCAGGGGAGAGAGACTGGGACTGAAAACCAGACACTGCTCTTTGTAGAACAAGACCTTTAGTTCATTTCTTCCAGATTTTTTATGTACCTCCTGACAGCACAAAAGGCCACCAAGTGGCTGAATTAGATATAAACTTCCAATTGCTCTGCTAACTCCTTAAAAATCAAAAGGACTTTCAGTTATTTTTGTCTTGGAAAAGGCATACAAAACAACACAGCTGAAAGGGAGGAAAAAGGAGGAAAACCCCAAAACCCACTCCTGTACCCTCTTTCTTGTCAGCAACCATCAGGCTGGCCATAGATGTAATTATCTGCCTCTCAACAAGGGTGTTATGCAGGGCCCTGGCATGTTCAGTGGGATGCTTGTGGTTACAGTGACAGCTGCAGCAGGAAACAGCTCCTTTTGAGAATCACAAAGGGTGCTTCCTTCTGCTCACTTCAGTAAGGATAAATAAGAAATACCTTCCCTAATCACCCTGATAAACCTCCTTCCTCCCAGCAATGAGAAGTGAGCTATCAAAATATGAAACCCCTAGAGCCTATGGATACTGACACAAGACTGAGCTACCTGGTTATCTGGCACCACATAATTTCACCCAAAATTTCCTCAACCACTTCCTGTGTATTAAATGAAACCCAGTGGGAACCTGGCTCCCACAGCTTTCAAAAACCCCTTTGCTGGGAAGACTGGCTCCAAGCAGGAGCACACAGACCACAGACATCCTGGTGTGTCTGCAACATGGACTGCAGAAACAGAGAGGTTCCAGGCTTCAGTGGTCCCACTATTAAAGGTGATGGAGGCTGGATTACACCATCAGCAGATGGAAATCTGAACTGATGTGCTGTAGGTCATTGACAAAGAGCTTCAGCAATCACACAGATATGATAATCGAAATGAGTACCAAATAAAAATGTCACTCTGGATTGCCACTGACAGGACTGCTGCCAGGAGATGGAGAACAGGAAGTGGACAGGCTGTCTAGCAACAGCCATTGGAACAAAAATGCGTATCTGGGTGCAGCAGTAAGATATTCCAGCTATAGGGCCAAGATGTCTAGGCATACAGATTAAAAATTTTCCATAGAAAATACATCTTCAGAGGTACTGTGNGTACCTCCTGACAGCACAAAAGGCCACCAAGTGGCTGAATTAGATATAAACTTCCAATTGCTCTGCTAACTCCTTAAAAATCAAAAGGACTTTCAGTTATTTTTGTCTTGGAAAAGGCATACAAAACAA
Source organism: Rhipidura dahli (assembly GCA_013399225.1). Taxonomy (NCBI): domain Eukaryota; kingdom Metazoa; phylum Chordata; class Aves; order Passeriformes; family Rhipiduridae; genus Rhipidura; species Rhipidura dahli. The sequence continues at coordinate 492,098 of VXAC01002204.1, forward strand.
CACAGCTGAAAGGGAGGAAAAAGGAGGAAAACCCCAAAACCCACTCCTGTACCCTCTTTCTTGTCAGCAACCATCAGGCTGGCCATAGATGTAATTATCTGCCTCTCAACAAGGGTGTTATGCAGGGCCCTGGCATGTTCAGTGGGATGCTTGTGGTTACAGTGACAGCTGCAGCAGGAAACAGCTCCTTTTGAGAATCACAAAGGGTGCTTCCTTCTGCTCACTTCAGTAAGGATAAATAAGAAATACCTTCCCTAATCACCCTGATAAACCTCCTTCCTCCCAGCAATGAGAAGTGAGCTATCAAAATATGAAACCCCTAGAGCCTATGGATACTGACACAAGACTGAGCTACCTGGTTATCTGGCACCACATAATTTCACCCAAAATTTCCTCAACCACTTCCTGTGTATTAAATGAAACCCAGTGGGAACCTGGCTCCCACAGCTTTCAAAAACCCCTTTGCTGGGAAGACTGGCTCCAAGCAGGAGCACACAGACCACAGACATCCTGGTGTGTCTGCAACATGGACTGCAGAAACAGAGAGGTTCCAGGCTTCAGTGGTCCCACTATTAAAGGTGATGGAGGCTGGATTACACCATCAGCAGATGGAAATCTGAACTGATGTGCTGTAGGTCATTGACAAAGAGCTTCAGCAATCACACAGATATGATAATCGAAATGAGTACCAAATAAAAATGTCACTCTGGATTGCCACTGACAGGACTGCTGCCAGGAGATGGAGAACAGGAAGTGGACAGGCTGTCTAGCAACAGCCATTGGAACAAAAATGCGTATCTGGGTGCAGCAGTAAGATATTCCAGCTATAGGGCCAAGATGTCTAGGCATACAGATTAAAAATTTTCCATAGAAAATACATCTTCAGAGGTACTGTGAGATTGAAACAGCAACACACAACAGACTCCTAGGTCTATGGCAGTCAGGGAGATCTCACCATTCTGGAAGGAAGACAATTCCTGACTGCTCTTCTGCTGTGGTGGTGACAACAGCACAGCTGGCTGGAAGATGTGAGCTGGGAAGCTTCTACCAGGTCTCATATCACCTGAGGCACCTGGCCCTGGGGGAATTGTGAAAGGTGGTTCTTCCTGTGGAAATTTCAGCGTATTTTCCCTATTGACTGCATCAGGCCTGGGCTCAGAACAAGTCAAATCAGGTTTTTCTAAAGAAAAAACAAACCAAGGATAAAAGTTAAACAAATGAACAAAAAAAAAAGAAAAGAAAAAAAAAAAAGGAACAAAAATTTGTCATAGTGAAATAGGAAAAATCTCAGTAACAACTCTTATGTTCAGGTATCTGAAAAGACACTAGAGTAGAGAATGTTCCACACACACTCCTACCTTTCTTCTCATCCACAGGTACAGAATTCTTTCACTCAAGCATATTACAAATCTTTACTGGCCATAAGAGCAAGTAGACCACACATAGCCTCAAAATCTCAGGATAGGAGTATGAGATCTGTTTGTAGCTCATGCACAAGACTTACAGATATGTGACTTGAACAGGTATTTGAGCTACATTTGGTAACATTCTCTTGAGAAACTCAGACTCATGCACTTGCCCTAATGCCCTGTAATATAAAAATTTGATGGCAACAATGGTGTAGAAAACAATTCAAGGCCTTTTGGAGCTCCGCTAATCTTCTTATCATTTAATTCAAATGAGATACCTAGTCAGTAAAAAAAAAAGTTATTCTTCTGTATTTAACTAAGGAAAGTAAGGAAAGAAGATTTGAAAATTCTAGTGCTGCAGAATTGTTGAATGTAAAGGTTTGGGTGTAACACTGAGGTTTTTTTGAGGGGTGCTTTTCTGACTGTTTGGATTTTATATTTTGGGGGATTATTTCTTTTTGTTTGCTTTTAAAAGGCCTGAGTCAAGCACAACAAAAAGATTCTGGTATGAGGCTTCTTCCCAAGAATATCCTTCCAGGAAGAAAGCTTTTAGCTACAGAAGGATTGACAAAACCAACATTTAACTATGGAATACAAATAACTCTGAGAAATCCTGGGACTCACAAGAAGTTACTGACCTTGAGAGCAAAAGCAATGCATTTAAACAACCAATCAGGAAAAACAGCTGGGAGAAAACTCAGTGGTGAGAGGTGGTTAACAGTCCAAGGTGAATCATCTTTGGGTAGTTTGGCCACCAATGCTACTGGCTTAGCTTAGCCTGTCTCCATGTCACACGTCACTCAGCTGGTCACTCCCCTCTCACAAAAAGTCACAAATACCAAGTTACAGACTTCTCTGACTGGGTGGTTTCTGGGCCTCAGCTGCTGCTGTTCTGGCCAGCAGCGACCTCCAGTGTCTTATGAAGAACCAACCTCAGACTGTCAAGGCTGCTCAGCAACAGGAAGTTGAGATCCTGGTTCTGTTTCGTTTGATTTCTTTGGGTTTCTGGGTTTTTTTCAGAATGAAAGTCAGAATGAAACTGACTTTAGAAGTCATCTTAATGGGGGAAGCCTTCTCCCTTCCTTCTGTGCTTGTGCTCCCAGCAGAACCCATGGCATGGGAATTTACAGAAGTGACATTCACACTCATGCAAGAGGTACTTGTGCAAGCAGACATCTATTAAACACCAGATTTTCCACTACAGGGGTAAACTAGCCACAGCTCTTCTTTTATCCTTCACACATTCACATGCACACCTTGGCTATTTGCTGGACCTTTGCTTGTAATTCCAAAATGTTTTGGACTTTGTTCTCTTTCAGGTTCTACCAAAGGGAGGCCTTTAAACGCTTGTGTGAGACACATTAGCTTTTCATCTGTTACCATCATGTATTGCTGAAGCTTCTTCTAAAGGAGGGAAAAAAACATACACAGAATTACAGAAATTTTTGTTGCACCAACATAAATTAGAAAATTATATACAAGCAGCTCTGAGAAGAAATTTGGTCTCTTAAAACTACTGTGTGATTCTGTAGCATTCCAGTGAGGTAACAAATACTATTGTCTCCATGTTTCTCATTTATAAGTTATTTGTCTTCCCTTTTCTTACTCATGACCTCACTTCCTTTCTAAGGTTTCTTAATCACCCCATTCCCAAATGTAGCCATTGATCAAATCTACCTGCACTGCAAACTACAAAAAGGAAAATGTGGTATTACATCTACTCATTGCTCCAGTAGTGTTAACAGTATAGAAGTAAGAAGGAACATGCCTAAACTTGTAGATGGATAAAGTAAAGCTCAGTTTCACAGAACCAGCACTTTCTCAGGCTTTGAAGTTATATAAAGATGAACTATCAACTTTCCAAACATTCCATACCCATACCTGCTACTGTAATTCTCAGGCTCCTCATTCAATTTTATCATTTTCTTTCTGTTTATTGTTAAAATCTCCAGAACATGAGACAATGCATCTCAGCCCGTATTTGCAACAGAACTCAGAATTCTAACAAGGCATCCTGGATGGGTAAGGAGCAAGGAGGGCTCAGTACCTGCATAGTAACGTTTTCTTCCCTTACTTGAAGTACTTCTGCAGTCAGAGCATCAATCAGTTCTCTGTGTTCATTCAGCATCTCCTCCTGCTGCTGCCTCATCATCTCTTTCTCGTGCAGCTGCATTTCAGTCTAAAGAGGAAGAAAAAATTAAAAACCTACTATAAACCAACACAGATTCATACCTCAAAACAGGAATGAGTCATTATGACATCATCATGTCACAGCTCTTCCCACTATTGCTAAATTGACTTCATTACTTTCATGACAAAATGCAATTGGTCAGGGCTTGAGAACTGTCAGAGAGCTCACTATTTTTCTCTGTTACTCCAGGACACTGCAGGGAATCCTAGACATCCTTGTTCTTCTGCTTTATAACTTTCACAGGATGTAGCTATAAGCATTTTCTTTCTGCACTGATACAGTTTCTTAAGTCACTGAATCTTAATGCAAGAATCAAATAATTCCAGGTGTACTGATGCTTGTCAGTATCCCATGCTTCTTGTGCCTAATCTTTAGTTTCCCTAATTCATTAATGAAGACAAATTTGACTAGTAAAGGACAAAATACTTGTTTTCTAGTGTTTTCTATTAGAGAGAAAAAGTTCTAGAGGGTTTCAGAAGTGTTATGACAAAACAGCTCTGCATCCACATGAAATGAATGAATAAATATTTTTGAGACTAACTCACAGACACTGCCACTAGACACACTTCCCTTAAATATGAGCGACAAGGCATCCATTTTCTGTTTCTCTTCCAGCTAGAGAGAACAGGGTGTTTTGTATTGATCCAAGTGAAGCATGCTGGCTCAGAAAATGGATTAAAAAAAACCTGTACACGGTCCTCCCTTTTCAGAAACCAAAGACAGCACAAAACAAGCACTTCTACCCTGGTATCAGTGATGAAGCCTACTGATGTCTCAGATCACCTGGATGAGCTATTGTAATCCAGTAATCCTACACAGTACTAAGCTAGTCTTGGAGGAGAAGCTTCCAAGAAGCTCTGCCTTACATTTATGCATGGGGAAAATATCAGGGTTAACATCCATTCCTACCCCCAGGCAGGATTTGGACCTGGTAAAAGTATCTTCATCTCAGCCCACTGCCAGGTGTGGCTCTAATCACATGAACTTCAACAACATGCAGCACAGGGGGAGAACAGAGCAGCACAGATGCAGGGAATATGCCCACACTCTTTTTGCCATGTGGGCCTGGCAAAGAAACAGCATTCTTCACAGAATGGGGATGGGATGGGATGGGGAGGGAATGATTCATTCTCAATTTGGGAGCTGATGTAAAAATTTGTTTAGAAACCAAGTCGGGTTTATCCATTTCCCTTCAAGAATTTTGTATGGTTTTGCAAACATTTCAGAAGTTTTTTTTTTCTCCTTTTCTCTAGTCTCTTCTATATTCACTATTTCCATCTTATAAGTGTTGGTTTTTTAATCACTTAATAAAAACATTTCCAGGAACGATTCCTGAATTCAAGTTTCTCTTCCTACTTCTTAGATACAATTTTGAGAATAAATTAAGCAACATCCTTTACTGCAATCCTTCTGCTTTTCTGCAACAAAACTGGAAGAAGAGGAAGGGAATCTCTCTAAAATTTTGGAAACCTCATGAAGACTGATTGTCTGACTGTTTTTTAACTAAAAGCAGGGGCTTTTAAAATATCCCCTGCAAAGTCATTTTCTTAAAAGGCACTGCCAGTTACAACTCAAGCGTTGGAATTCTGCTAACTCTGCTGGCCAGGCAAGACAGATGGTACCTGTAAGTGCTTGATTTATGTCTGGCATCACAGGGTTTTAGGAAATACTCAAGACAAGGTGTGCTTCTTCCTAGCAAACTCTCAAATTCTAACTGTAATGAAACTTCCCTGAAAAGGAGAAAAGTCACTTCAGATTATGAATGCAGTGCCTATCTCAAGCAAGCCTGAATAAAATTAACCACATTATGTAGCTTGAGTGACTTCTTCATATTGCTACTTAAGAATTTAGGCAGTAAATTTGTGAGTGTTGCAGACAATTCTGCAAGCAATAATCAACTTCTGGAAGGATGGAATGGTATCACAAAAAACATATGGTAGTAGCTTTGGAAGAAGTCTGAGGCTCAGGAATAACTCATTTCTATAGAAAACAAATTAAAGATAATCTAAATAGGATTATAACTGCCATTGTATTTACAACACAAATTTAATGCTATTAAATTGATGTATTCCTAACAAATATTCTACTGAAATTCTAAGACCCTCCCTTATAACTGCAAAAGAACCAATTTTAATTCCCTGCTTTGGTATTGCAATTTTAACCAAGACCAAGCACTACTGACTTGCTTTAAAACATAAGATTTTCTCAGCTGAAGTCCACCTGCTGATGGTAGCTGCTTTTCGCTCTTGGATTGATTATTTACAGTTAGCTTCCAGGACTTAATCAAAGTAAATTCTTTCATATAGATTAAATACAGAGTAATACAAGGATTAAGTTATTATACATCTGGTAAAAAAAAAAAATAGAATTTGAACCTAAGATGGGTTTCCCCCTTTCACATATTTTGCACTCTGAAAAGGAACCAAAGTAAGACAGTTCCACATTCCTCAGAGATCCATTACCTTTGCTATGAAATAGAGCACTAGGATTTAGATAATATACTCTGCTGCACCTATGAAGAGTGCAGGAACTGTGATAATCTCATTTAAAATGTCACATAGCCCAAATTAATCTGGGAGGCACTGCTGCCTCTTGATAGCTCTGGGATATGGATGAAATAGAACACACTTTTGTTTTCTTTTTTAAAAAAACCTTCTATATGGCACACAGGTGGTCTTCTTTATGAAATTCCATTGATTCCCAGCTGTTCACTGTTACAGTGAGCACTTCAGGTCATTCTTGCTTAAGGTAAAGTTGCTGTTATGGATAGAAAAAGAGGACTAAGGAATCCCTCAATGAAAACAGGGAATTTGGGTCCACTGCTCCAGTGACAATAGCATCACCTTTGGAAGGCAAAGGAAGAAAATTATTTTGTAAACAATACTGTAGTTAATACCCTGCTACAACTCTGAGCATATGTAAATAACAAATTTAAAATTATTTCAATTGGCATTTTCTGCTCTTAGACATAGAGATTTCCACTGCAGTCAACTCCTCCATTTTCACTAGAGATACTAATTCCTAACAAACCAGTTGCCAACAAAAAGTTGGGGAAAGTTTTAACTCCTAATTGCATGCAAGCCAAGCAATAAGCAGTGATAATCAGAGTTCAGTGTAAAGTGACTGGGAGCCAGAAAAGACCAAAGTGCACATCTGCCAAGTAACTTTACATTACACCCTTCTTCATTCACTCCCCAGGAACAGTTCTGAGTGTCTCACCTCTTTGAGGTAGCGCATCAAACGACAGAGAGCGTTCACCAGTGACAGTGTAAACCCAGAGAGGCCTTCACTTCTCTCTTTTTTCTGGACCTCACGACCTGTACATCGCTCATATTCCTCCAGTTCACGCTCCACTTCATGGATCATGTGGTTGAGAACATCTAGGCTGGGTTTGTTGTCCCTCTGAAGGTCAGTCTGGATTAAATTAGCTGGAGAATCACCTCTGTTCTGTCTTGCAGAGTTCTGTGCAGCCTGCTTTCTTTTCACTGAAGGGGAAAAAAAAAAAGGGTAATTGGAATTTCAACTTGTATAGAAATCATTGCAGTACCAATGAAATTGTATTGTTTATTGAAGTAAATCAAAGGAAATGCCGTCTCTTGCCATAAGATGAAACAGACCATCAAAGAATGTCCCCCAGTCCTTCCAGCTATTTTCAGATCCTCAAAAAACACATTTTCTACAGCCACAGTAGTACCTCTCAAGTATGACTGCTTTGTGCCTTTATCTTGGATACACCTGCTTGTAGTTTTCTCCTTTCCAGTTAAATGCATGGAAATAGTTTGCTATTGCTAACCCACATCAGCTGCTTTCTCATATTTAGTAAGCAACTCTCTTACAAAAACCCTTCCATGTCACAAAAATCAGTCCCCTCATACAAATGTGTGTTGGATCTGGGGACTGAAATGGATTTTAAACTGTATCAGAACTGGAAAAGTCCCAAACAAGAGAGAACTCCATTGCCAGAAAGGTATTAGGTAGCATCAAAGGGCCATATTTATGGTTCCCAGATTCCTACAGACTTGGCTTTGCCAATGAACATGCAGAACACAGGGGAAATAGGCAAGGAGCTGTGGAACATCCTTAAATATGATCAAGACTCAAGGACCCCCTCATCAAACTTCGGTATTAGCCCTGCAATGACTTCTAAAAATCCCTTCCAATCCACATTTTCTTATGACATTAAGGAGCTCGGACAAAGGGTTTATTATTTTTGAAAGTACTAAACTCTTTGCTGCAATATGCTTCTGTTTCCTCGAGTTTGGATTCAGCACTTGTCTCACAGTGGAGTCTACAGAATCTTCTTCATCTTCATTCTGAAGTCTTGAACGGGTTCTCTTGATTACACTGGTAGCGTTGAGAGCTGATTTAAACACAAAACAAAACAAAAAAATGCACATGCGAAATATTTCAGGTATGTTCTTAATAGTTATTACTATGTTCTTAATATGTTCTAAAGTAATTTTATGGTAAGAGCTGGTTTTTTAGTCTGGAAATTCATCTGAGCCAAATTAGCACACACTTCTGTCTCTCACTCCCCACCCAGGAAAGGAATTCCAGACAGGATCCTGTGAACAGCTTAACAACCTTGGTGTGATTTAGTAAATCCCACCTGACTGATCCAATGAAGGAGAAACAGTTGTTGGAGTCAAAGGCACGTCTGATTCCTGTGCTAAGGTGGTTTTTCTCACACCCTTATCAATCCACAGCTGAGAATTCACCAAGGAATTTTCTCCCCTCAACAATCGGAGTAGCCTGCATTCAAAACAAGCAGAACAGTGAACTGTAACAGGGCAATGGAATGATGCCAGATTATCTGTCTACACAGAGCTTCGAAAATTATCTGCAACTGCTCAGGTGAGTTCCCTGCTCACTTTCATTCCCAGTCTCAATGTTACAACAAGGCCTTTCCCTGAAATTCTGAGATCAGGAAAGGAGGGCAAAGGGAAACAGAAGAACTGACTAAACTATACCCATTCAACACCCCTTTAACACCACCTATTTCCAGTGTAAAGCTGGTGGAAACCTGAACAGGTGTATTTATACTGACCTGTCAGAATTGATGCTGGATTTGAAACCCAAAATGTCACGGTGTCCATCTTCTGATAATGCTTCCTCCTCCTCTTCATTAAGAGCCTTTTCAAGCGACAACAAAGAAAACAAAAGGTACTTCAGAAGAACTTAGAGACCAATTTAAAAGAACTGTTTCAAGAAAAAAACCAAAAGCATTTGTTTTAGTCTTCCCCTCCAAAACATACTTAAAATAAAAATACCACACAGAAAGAAAACCCGAACCCACACAGCTTTGTGGGAAGTTCTGGGGGACTTTAGTACCTAAGAAATACAGATACTGACAATTGTCTCTGAAAAATAACACAGCAACTGACCAATTCAATATCCAATCTTTTCTTTGTTTGACTTATATTACATATGAAAACCCATGCAAACTACAGAGGATAAAATAAAAGCTGTTAAGGCTGTAGCAAAGCACAGATACAGCAGGCAAAATACGGAAAAGCAACCTAAATCATAGCATTTGTAAAATTTCAGTCAGTTGGAAGTCAGTCATTCAGTCACTACAAGGTAAACAACCTCATAATGAGACCTGCAAAACTACATTTATATTCTATGTGTAAAATGCAACCAAAACAAAATACAACCCTATGTACTAGGTTTATAGCTATATCCAAGCAACCAAATTTGGAATTAGGGTTCCTCAAACTACCAGGTTTATCTGCTTCTGGGTAGGTTTCACCAGAGAGCCTTTAATTATGATTGTCATAGGCACATATGAAGAACTCAGAGAAGCTTGGCAGACAATAAGTGCACGTTTATTTTAAAAATTTCAGCTTATCCTGCAGCATGCATCCAGTGACACAGCTTACAAAGATGCTGCAGTTAACGCCTCATATTAAAACAAATGCCACACCAAAATACATAACACAGAAGCACTACAGCTCAAATTACAGATATTTGTGCAAGTCAGTAGGAAACAGTAGAAGAGAACCACGGGAATATGACTATGACACCATCACTTTTGTTCCCAACAGCCTGTTTGGTCTTCATCAGTGGGAAATTTTATGGGAGCATCATATGCCTGTTCTCAAAACCCCAGTGAGCATTCCTGGTACAACAGGTTATTAAAAGAAGATAGAACAGAAAGGCAAGAGAAATTAAATTTTAAACAACTTAAAAATTGTTTACAACAAATGTGAATAAATGCAAAATAATGCAAAAGTTAAATTTGTAGGATAAATCAAGGCTGTGGAATGAACTGGGGTACAGATAGCTGTGTCCCCATACACGCAGACATAATTGGTAAATCGGAGACATATTCTGAAATGTAGCAATTAGTTAAGTGATACAAAAGTTCTTCTCTTCAACTGGAATTACATTGTGCTCTTCCTGAGAATTACAGAATTTAAAAAGGAGGGCATGCTAATGTAAGAAAGCTTCTAAAAGACATAATGATGTTTGTTTCTCATATCCAAAGGTTAAGAAATCTAAAATTCACGATTCCCAGAGTCTCACAAAACAAACTCACCTCTGATTAACCTTGTCTTCTATGAATGTAATCAACAAAACCCAGTTTAGTTCTGATTGGAAACTCTTATCTTTGAATATTCTTATTTTGTGCAAACAAAAAAGCCACAGGACATGCATGGAACAAAACATACATTACCTGGGAATCCATGACAGATTCACTAAGGATGGAAAGCTGACTGGGAGGATGACTTTTTTGTACAATGGGTCCTTGAGATGATTCTAGGTCACAGTTAGGAGCCATTGTTACATTAGGGAAACCTAGAGGAATTAGACAACACAGGGAAAAAACACAGAGGGCTTGGTCTGTACTTAGGTTGCAGCACTTTATACTGAAAATCAAGCTCCTGTACTTCACAAAAAAAAAAGGGTCACGGGGATGTCACTTTAAAAAGCAACCAAAGACCAACCATACGGTTAATTTAATACACTGGGCAACAGTGTATTAAATTAACGGCTTTTGTGCTTCCCACCTGCATAAATACACTTGTGCAGAAGCAGCTTGCAGGATCAAACATTTGCTGGGAACAAAAGAGAATGGCAGCCTACAGAGAACAACCCCCTAGGTTTAAAATTTCACATGCAGTCAGTCCTGCCTTCCAGCAGCACAAGGATCCACAAGCCAAATTAAGGAAAGCCTCGTTCAGGAATTGCTGATAAATCTTCAATAATGTCCAAGAGCAAAGAGTCAGCCCATGCAGCAATGAGAATCAGAACCATTGCAACAGCTCATACTGGTGCTGTGCACAGGCCAGTAGCTGGGCTGTGAAATGGTGAGCCTGAGATGTTCCAGAGTACAAGATGTGAAATTCCACAGTGGACCAATACAGTGGAATAACCAGCCAGTCTCCCCTGCCATGGGAGGTGATATCCTCACCTGTGTTTCATCCACATGAACAGGATCAATCATACTGTGATTAGTTAGATGATTAGATTAAAGCAGTTAAAAAGAACACTTTGCAAAGCAAGACTACTTATGGAAAGCAAGGAGATAAACATACTACCACATAGACATGAGATGTTCTACCTGTTCGTGTGCGAGGAGCATCCCCAACCAAGCCTTTTGCCACAGCCATAACCTGACCAGATTGTTCCAATACATCTCGCAAATGGTACTGATCAGACAGAATCTGAAAGTACAGTGTATGAGGAAACTTTACACCGAGCAGACTCATTTTTTTCCCTTTTTCTTGTGGTATTGTTGGTCCAAACAGTCACCAAGAGAACAGCCAACAAGACAACGTTTGCAAAGTTGGTATTGTGCAACTAGATCCTAAATAAGATAGATCAGAAAACCACACTTCACTCTGAGTAACTAGAATTCATATTGTTTTTCTAAAAAATTAAACATTTTTTACTTCTGGGACCCCCATCAACATTGACTCTCTTTAAAACAAATCCTGTCACTCCCTTCTTCTCCTCCCATCCTGACACAAGAAGCTGGGTATTTATGACATGCTTATCAAAACAAAGACACATCTAGCAACTTTAAAATACATCAGTATGCATCCTCAAATCATTTGATCTCAATGTTGTTAAGTCATAGAACACTTAAGTACCTCTGACACCCAAAACTGGTACTATTTGATTAGATTCAAACCAATTCAAGCACACTTGTTTCATTCAGTCTTGGCTCCTGAAAATCCTACCTAAAACTTAAGCCACATACCACCAAAAGTTCCAGCAGAGGTAAACACAGCTGACTGCATCTGGCATCAGAAGACATTTTGGGAATCTCCAAAAGATGTGGCTTCTGTATTTAAATTTTTTCTCCCTAAGGCTCTCTCTAGTATTTGCTGGCTTACATTTAGCCTCATACAAACATTCCAGGCAACGGCATTTCGCTTGTTTCTCTTCCACCCCTGATTTTACTACATGCTTTGTTACATCACAAAGTTTCCCTACATATCTGAGTTTCCATGTTTTCCTAGTCTTCTGAGCTTGTATTACACTGCAGGAAACTAGGCTTCTCATAATCATTTACCAAATCAGTGAATATTCATCTTCCAGTCACTTCACATACCTCCTTTTCCAGACCACAAGTCAATTTTCACACCTGATACAAACGAAATCTTGTCTTTCCATTTAGCCATCTGACATCAAAACAATGCAGGATTTTAGACACAGTTATTATACCAGATTGGCAAAAGAAAAAAATACAGAAAGAAAAAAAGGAAAAAAGTTTATATGATTCCTTTCCTGAAGGTAATTAAAATTAAGAGTGATGTGCATAATCAGACAAAAATATCCTGGTTAGTTTGCTGTTACCCTCCTCACCAGATTTTTTTGGCATCAGCAGGTTCCTAAGCTCTACCCTCCTGCTGAACATGTTATGATCATTCTTAGAGCATTGCTCCCAAGGTAAATTAGCTCACCTTTGCTTGTGGTGAGAAGAAAAAGTGTTATCATCTTGTAACCCCTCTAGGCCCATTTACACATCCTGGACAAATTCACTGAGCAGTGTACTTTATCCCAGTTTAGCACCACCTATGAATTTCATTAAAAATCACCTTCCCTACTGTTTCAGATTGTTACCAAAGAAAAATAAACTGGACTCATCCTAAAATCTCCCCACTACAATAACCCTTTTAGCTCTACCTTTTGGTACAATACACTAACATTATTTAAAAAATAAGCTGTTACAGGACCAATCAGTGTGGTACCTACACATTCAAAGTCCCCAGCTACAGAGGTGAACTTATGCTATTTTTTCATTCAGATTTTTAGGCAGACAAATCCCCAAAACATTAAAATTTTATTTATCCATTTTATAACTCCTTTGTAAAGTCTGTTCAACACACAACTACAAGAGAAACAACACTAATAGCAGCACCTTCTTAGCTTTTGTCTCCAAGTCTTTTGCAGTCGAGCAGGATTCAAGAGGCTTAGAGAGTTACACTCACAGCAGTAAAAGATCACCAAGGTAATGGACAAGGAAACAACTGGCAGTAGTTGTGCTCTACTGGGAGACACAGAGTCTCCATAGTTACTCTGAACAACAGGACCTGGAAATTAACAAGAAGCTAGGGAGAGGTGGAAATGGTAACTTTCCTCTATTTATTTTGTTTTTCTCTACTCACAAGAGGATGCCCATGTTTCAAATGGCAGCAGCCAGATATGTTTCATCTTGCCTGGCATAATTTCCTTTTACTTTCCTTTTCTGATTCAGAAGTAGACACAGAGTAAAGTGAATAAAGTATTCTCTTAAATATAAAGGGCAAAGCCACTCAGGAGGAATTGAGAGTTGTGTATTTTCACTACAAACAGCAACAAATATAGAAGACTATTTCGCAAACATGAGTTTCACATCTGCAAAAGAATGAAGTTACTAATAGGTAGTCCAGACAAATCTTAGCAAAGGTGGTCTAATCTACCTTTTGTGACACATAATTTATTTCTGCATGGAAGTACTGTTGAAACTAGGCTGCTATTACATTAGGGAAACTCATTTAGAGGTCCACTGGGGTTTTTTTGAATACTCTGCTGAAATGCACTTGGCAGAAAAGTACTAAAGTAACAAAAGTCAAAATTTGAGGCTTGATTAGCAAAATATCCGTAACACAAAAATTCTACTGTTACTGCAGAGAAACAGGGGATCAAATAGAAAACAAGGTGATGATCTTCAGTTCTAAGTACTTTCATTTGTTTGTCTATGCTTGACTGTTCCCAGAGATCAAAAAAAGACTTCCGAAAAATCACAAAAGACAAAACAATGACGTTTGTGATGGTTAATGCACTGCACATTTAAAGAACTACCAGATCGTGTTTATTTTAACTGCTAGGTGGACCCTGATCGTCACCATTCTTTAACAACAAGAACAATTCTCAGTCTGTTCAAGTAGAGAGGTCTGACAGCTAATTTTCAGATTAGTTTCCATTACACATGGCAAGGAGCGAGATCTACCACCACTTTTCAGCGGCAGCTACTCTCTCTGTTAACTAGGCTCAGGTTTACTGCTGCAGTTCAATATTCAAAAGCAAATTAAATGATATATTTACAGTCAGAGTGCTTTAGAAGGCTGAGAGAACAAGCTTTTCAATCCTCAGATGAGAAGCTTGTCAGCCACAGCTCATCAATCTTTGTTGTGCAAATTTTCCTCCCATACCAACTTCTTTCCTCACCCTTTCAGCCCCCTTGACTCTGTACTTTCTCTGTTTAAATAAGCAGCAACCCTCCCAGAAAGAGAAATGTTTGTGTTTGCATCAAAGAAAAATGCTAGACATGAGGAAGAAGAGGCAAGCTGGCAATGAGAACCCAAAGAACACAAACTTTTTACAACAGTTGAACTCTGCAAACAGTTCCTGTTCAGAAGAAAAGAGGCCTGCACAATTACAGAGGGCACAGCCAGGCAACATGGGTCAAATGTGCACCTAAAAATAACAGCTGGTATGTCAGACAGACTCCTCAAATCACAGCATGCATGCAGTACACAGAGTGTATGCATACATAAAATTAAGTTATCCAACAAGAGGAGCAACTGTTGCTGTGTACAAGAGCAGTTTTTCAATACTGCAGCAGAGCACCTGCAGCAGGCTGCAAGTGCAAATTTAGCTCTCACCTCACGCATCAGAGCCAATTTCCTTTTCTCCAAGGAATCCAAATCCAGTTGCTTTTGCTTCTTCCATTTTCTGTTCAGTGCTTTCTCCTGGAGTTCCAGGTGTGCCAGTGCTTTGTTTCTTGATTTGTGTATTTCACGGCGACGCAGCTATGGAAACATAAAAGAAACCATTTCAAAAATCAATCTCAGGCAAAATTTGCAGGGCAGTACTAACACGCTCCTCTTGATTTTATCATTCATGCACTGAACATTATTTATGTTAACTTCATGGCAGCACCAATGACAGCCTCACAAACATCTAAAAGCGTAAAAAGCCACTGGTACCAGTCAAATTTAAAGCAGCTTCAAAGGGAAAAGGGGAAAATGGGGAAAGTCTCAATTTCCACCTGCCCTACACCCCTTACTCAGCAAGAGTTTTATCAGCTGTAAAGGGAGGCAAAACCCAAACACGACCACCTATAAGGCGCATAAAAAGTCAAAATGCCTTTTCCTGATATAATACTGTCAGTCACCAGACAGTTTCTCTTCTTCTAACAATGAGTTATACATAAAAAAATATAGTTTAAATACAAATTTTTAAAAAATTAAATTTGTGAGGTACTTGCTGAAGTCTCTAGAAGCTATAAAGCACTTGTAGAATCAAGTCTCTCTCTGCTACTGTGACCATCTGTCCTGACAAACCTGTCAAAACTTATAACAATAGTTCAACTACCTCTTCCATCCTGATAATTAGCACTACCAAGAAAATGTAAATGGAATTCACACACTTTGCAATGAACAGATCACTTAGTATAAAGAAATTGTGTGAAACTGTTTAAATGAAAATTAATAATTTCAGAATTAGAGAGGCTCCCCAGATAAAGCACATCTTTCAGTCCTTCCCAGCAGAGGAGACCTTCAACTAATCCACTGAGCTTTCACTTATTTACATTTTTATGTTTTTATGATGGCATGCAGTTTATTGAAATAAAAACTGCAGCAGCTACTGCTTCCCAGTGGGAACAGAAAACTGAAAAACACCAACTGCCAGACCTGGGGATGCTCAATGTCATGAACAAAAAACTAGCACTAAAGAGCAAACATGTTCAGAAGCTTAAAAAGGAGATTAAACACTGGCAGAAAATATCCCCATAAACAGGGTAAGCACTTTTTATGTCAGACAACCAGCTAAATGTCCTTGCCACAGGGACAGAGCAGCGATTCCTATCAAACTTACAATATCCTCAGGAGTTGCACGGTGCACTGTCAAGTCATGGACGGTACTCTGCGAACAGGAACCGGGGAACATGTCAAAAGTCATACCCGAAGGCAAACTGTTCTGGTTTTTTTGGCTTTATTTAAAAAAAAAACAAAAACAAAAACAAAAAACCACACAACTTTTAAATTACAACAGCCTAACAGGACACTTCGGCGCACTTTTATGGCGCTGCAGAGGGTTCCACCCTCGGAGAGGCAGCCACCAAAAAAGGCACCTCCATCACGCCTGGGCGCGCTCTTCCCCCAGGAGATGCAGGAGGCCGGGCCTCCAGCAGGGCCAAGGAAGCCAGAGGGCCGTGGTGTCCCCCCGGCACACGGCGTGTCTGCCCGCCCGAACCCCCACGCAACCCGGGCATCTCCTCGGGGCAGCCCCTACGGAGGGCGGTGGCTCCCCCAGCCGTGGGCACGGAGGCTCCCGGGCCCTCCTCCCAGCGGAGGCCGCCCGGCAGCCCCGAACGGGGACCACTTACATCCCAGTCCCGCTTGGCCACCGCCGCCGCCTTCTTGGGGCCCTTCCTGCCGGCAGCGCGGGGCCGCGGCCCGCGGAGCAGCGACATCGCAGCTGGGAGAGGGGCGGGAGAGGCCGCGGCNCCCGCGGCTCCCGCTGCGCTCGGGTT
This sequence comes from Rhipidura dahli, assembly GCA_013399225.1. NCBI lineage: Eukaryota > Metazoa > Chordata > Aves > Passeriformes > Rhipiduridae > Rhipidura > Rhipidura dahli. Next base: position 508,671 of record VXAC01002204.1, read on the forward strand.
TTTTGGGAGGGAGCAGCAGCCTCTGCCCCCGCTCTCTCTCGGTGCTGCAGAGGGCACCCCCGCCACCGCCACCGCCTCCTTCAGGTGAAGCAGTGCCTTGGCCTCTCCAGCCCCCTCCACGCGAACTGCCCCTGGCATTGTCACTCGTCTTCCTTCTCGCCTCACCTTAATTGTTCTACTCGCTCATTTCACTATTATCCCTCCTCGCTGCAAATACCCTCCCAAGACATCTTTCAATGTCCCTCTGAGGAAGCCTTGGGAATCTCCCCGTGCGAAAATGTATTTCAGATACTGTTAGGGGTGGTTCAGAACAGAGTGTCACACAAACCGTGAAATTAAAGTGATAGGAAATTAAAGAGTGACTCTTGTTTAAACTTAAACAGATCTCGTCAGCTGTGCCACCGAGGAAGGGTGTACCTCCCTCCCAACAACGAGTTTCTGGTTTTCATAAAGCAACTGGTAGTTCTGAAATGAGTCATTTGGCTTACACACGAGTGCAATATGTTCTCTGTAGGCTTACCACAAAAGATGCAACAGATCTTCCACTTCCCTGCCACACAGGTGAAGACATGATGTAATTCCTCCAAAGGGTTAAAGTTAACATTTTGTCTTGAAGTGTGAGCATAATATTTTGTCTGTGGGAGCTGCAAGGTGAAGGCAAGGGGTATACCAACTTTTCATTCGAAACTTTTTCCCTTTCACCGAGATTTCCTGGTGCTTAAGGTCCCCATCAATGTAATTCTGGCTTTACCAGTATCACTGCAAAAAGATTCATGTGAAGGTGCAGATGATATTGGTTGATATACTGAGGGAAGGAATTGTTTTGCATGTGATACAAGAAGATTGAAATCATGAGGGGAGTAAAAAGCATCAGAGAAATTCTCGCAGCAATTGCCTCTAATGAAGTGCTGCAAATGTGGAGGCTGCACCTGGACCTCAGTTTCCATGTAGACACTCAGCATAGGTACCACATGCACCTGAAAGTGAACATCAGGGTTTGGCCTATGGGAAGAGAAATCCATGCAAGGCAATTCATTAATCTGTATTGGTCTGAATATTTGGAAGCCAAAAGTATAAATCAAGGGCACATCTGGAATTCTGTCCTAACATGGCTTTAAATTGTCTTGAAGAACAAGGCCTACTGAAAAAAAAAAGCAATAAAGGCATAATTGCATCATTACATCATCTATTTTGAAACCTCTTAAACCTCTCTGCTATTATTAATTACAATGAAATATGAATATTAAATACCTAATACAAGCATGTATAATACAAGCCAGAGACACTTCTCATTCAAGCAGCCCATTCTCAAACACTTTGGCCACCTATAAGAAAAGTTGGAGTGGGTTCTATCAGACATCTTTAAAGTGTGTCTACATTTCACCTCTTGTTATTCTTCACACTGCATTTTCAGCAGAGTCTGAAAATGTGGCATTATCTCTGCAGAAGCCAGCTGAGCATCTACAGTATCTATTAACTTGCAGAGGAGCTTACATAAGACAGAGACTACATATGCAAACAGTAATTTTAACTCATCCAGTTTTCAAACAATTGGGTTTGCTATACATTTATACTCTTTCCCTTTCTAAGTTAGTATGATTTGGAGAATTCTTTTGTAATTTTCTCTACCCTGGATATTTTTGCAGCCATGGTTACCAGGAGAAATGTAATTTCTTTACTGGTTTGGGGGTTTTTTATTATTTTGTTCCCAACAGCAATGAGATTTTTTGCTTTTGTTCTATAGAGAAAAAAAAAAAAAAGCAACAAAAAACTCAAAACCACGCTCTTGTGAGCCTCTAATCCAGCACAGTTCCTCCTTCCCTTGAGACACTTAGAACCCTGGGCTTTGTTTATACTGGAAAAATGTGTCCTGTTATGAAAGATGTGCCCTCCACACAGCCAGCGACAAGGGTGCCAAGAGCATCATCCCCTTCTCCGGAGGTCTGGTACCCTGGGCCCAGGGAAAGCACAGCTGAGGGCTGCCCCTCTTCCCTCCAGTGACTTTGGCATCAGGGCTGTGGGGAGGCTTCAGCGAGGGCTCTCTTGCCCCTCACAAGGGAGCTGCACTTCAGGTGAGGCTCTGGTCCTTGCCTCTGCTGGAGCTGGAGCTACAGCTCTGTGGCAACCCTGTCTGTATCCCTTTGGCCCGGACCCAGCTTCCCAGCCAGACCTCAGGTCTGCCTCACTGCTGGAGAGCTGCCTGCTGCTGCTGGGACTGTGTCTGTCCCTGACTGCCATCACCAGAGCTGAGTCACTAACTTAGGTTGACCTCAGACCTCTCCCATTGCTATTGACTTGTCTGCCAATCTGGACTCTGTTGATTCCACATTCAGGCCCACACTGCTTGTCTTGCTCAGATTCTGTAGGGATGGTGCTCTGGCTGGTGAGGTCCCTGCTCTGCTGGCTGTGTTTTGGCACTCAGATGCCCCTCCCTCGGCGAGCATCTGGCCCTTGCTGGCTCCCGACGCCAGAGGGCTGTGGCACATAAAAGCATAGATCACTTCCACGGACTCAGATCCATGGGCTGTCTGGATGAGAATACTGTCTCTTAGAGGGATTGGTGCTTTCTTCCCAAATACACGCTGCCCTTCAAGAACGAGATCCAAGTGTAATGAAAAGGGAAAATGTGCTATTCATCTTTATCAAAGGTCTGAGTGAAGTGTTGCAAGTCACCCAACCTGCATTTGTTATCTGGAAAGATAATGAAACAAGCTGTTCGGCAATCAGTGTGCAAGCAACTAAATAACAATGAAGTGATGAGCAGCAGACAATGTGTATTTGTCCAGAACAAAACATGTCCAACTAACCTAATTTATTTCTTTTCTGAGATAACTGATTTAGTAAGTGCTGAAAGGAATAGGTGAAACATGTTTTGACTTCAGTAGGGCTTTTGACATTGTCTTGAACACCATTCTCATAAAGGCAAATTGGGCTCAGATGGTATTGACATGAAAGGAGTGTGTGATTTAAAAGCAATTCCCAAACTGGTGCAGTGGCTTTTTTTTTGTCAACGGGAAGGTATATCAAACTAAGAGATCCTATCTGTCTGCTAGCATTGTTTACTTTCATTAGCACCTTGAATGGTGGAGCTGACCTTTGACTTGAAACTTCTGCAAAGAGCACCAAGTTGGTCAGTACCACACTTTGGAGGCAAAGATTTGAACATAGGTTTATCATTGCTGAATCACAGAAAGAGCCTCAAAATAGTGAGGTGAAATTAAGATAAGAACAAAGTATGACACTTGAAGAACTTGAATTCTCAAATTAAAAATGAGGGTAAATGTGGAGTGTTTTGTAAGATACCATAATGTACATCCAATCAGGGAAAGCACTTTAAGAATAACATAACTCTGAATTGGAAAATGTGGTCACATCACGTCCTGTTAAGAGGCAAGATGAAGCCACTCAGTCTGCAGAGCTGATACTCCAGGCTGAAGGGCAAAGTCTTTGTATTGGAGTGTCCATCTTCCAGTAGATCACAAGTGGCTTATTTTACCCTTAATGATACTTCTTGGGACTCTGACAAAAGGCTGGGTGACTTGAACCTTGCTTCAAGATGAACAGAACTCACTGACAATTGTTTAGTTTTTTTCTCTTGGCAGAAATCACTCAAGGGCCCGGAGATCAAAACAGCAGCACAAGGCATGCTGGCTCGTTTTGCTGAGCTTTGCAACTTTTCTTCCAAAGATACCAAGTGACCCCCCCTCCACCAAGGAAATCTCTCAGCCTTGAAAACAAAACCCACACACAGCTTGTGGAAAGCTTCTAGGATCATTGTCATCTGCACTTGGACGACTTTATAAAACTGTGGCTCCTGAAAAACCCTTCTGATTGGTTTTTAAGTAACACTCTTTTTTCTGACTTAAAAGTATATCCCTACACCGTGGGATCTGACACATTTCCTAGGTGTGTTTTCAACAGAGGACCATAGGAGGGTTAAGCTGTGAGAGAGTGATCGCTTGCCCTTTCACAGCCCAACAGTATCGCTCTCATCTTGCTGAAAAGGCTAAGAGCATCACACTATTGTTTGTAGCCAGTTCCATGGATGACGCAAAGAATAGACGCAGCAAGCCATTTTCAGATTAATGAAATTACATTTGGTGCTACCTTTCGCACCTTTAGGCTGAACTAAAAGACGAGAGCATTTATCCCAAAGTTATAAGAAGGCAAAAATAAAGGTTGGGGAGCGCCCTATACAGGATTGCAGGTGCGAGCTGCAGCTCCAGCAAGCCGGCAGAGTGCAGGACGAGGACGCCCTAACGCGGTGGGCAGGGAATGTTGAAGCCCTGCAGATGCTGATCCCCACGCGCCTGACGATGCCAGCGTGTCCCTGCGCTCCCGGCACAGCTCCCCACAAGGAACAACTCCCTGACAATCGACTGCTACGCCGGGCTCCGAATTTGGGGCCGGTCACAGAGAGGAGACCCTCCTCCCCTGGGCTGGGCAGCCCGCCGGCCGGCCTCCCTTCCCTTCCCCTCCCCGCCCCGCCGGGCGGCGGAGGGTCCTTCCCAGGGGAAAGTTGCTCGGTGTCCCCCGAGCGAGGGGCGGTGGTGTGCGGGGCTGCCCCCGCCGCCTCCCGTCCGTGTCGCCGAGCTGTTTATTTAAATCGCAGATAAAGCGCCTCGCCGCCCGTCCTGCCGGGGACGCACAGTCCGGGCGCCCCGCGGGGCCGGCAGGAAGGAGCCCATGGCCGGGAGGGCAGCCCCGGCCCCTGGGGCTCTGCTCTGCGCCCTGCTCTGGGCGGCAGCGGCGGCAGCGGGGGGTGGCCCCGGGGACAGCCCCGCTCCCGGCGCCTTCGGCCGCGTCTACCGGGGCGCCGTGAACATCAGCGCGGAGCGGGTCTACGCCTTCGCCTACCGCAGCGAGCCCGGGCAGGTAGGAGCGACCCCCGGAGTGGCGGGTTCCCCGCGGCTGGGCGAGAACCGTGCCCCCCTCGCCCTCCCGGGTGGGGGGCTGTGTGCCGGCGTGGTGCCGGCGCTGCTGCGGCTCTGCCGCTGTGCGGGAGCGGGCCGGGCTCTCCCTCTGTCCTGCCCGCATCCTCCCGCCGCCGCGGTGGTCGGGAGCCGCAGTGCACCTGCGGGCTCCCTTCCACCTTCCCCGGGGCTGCGGGCTGGGATGGTGCCGGCATCCCAGGAGCTGCAGGGTGGGCAGGCGGTTTGGTGCCCCCCACCCCCGACGTGGGGTTTGATATCCAGCACTTCTAGCAGGAGAGCGGGTCTAAAGCCTAGAAGGGAGTTGTGAGGATAATAGTACTATATTAAAAATAATTTTAAAACCCCAACACAAAACCCACAAAAAAAGCCAGACGACCAAAAAAAAGTGTGTATATGTGTGTGTGCACACTTAATAAGCCTTAAATGCCATTTTCCCCCTATGCATTTCCTTAGGATCAGAGTGCTCTCCCCTGGTAACCTGGAAGGTGAGGCGGGGCTGTGCAGGTGAGGTGTGCCGTGAGGAGGCTGCAGGGCAGCGTGGCCAGGGCCATCCACGGCTGTGTGATGGTGGAAAAAAACCTGTCATTTATGTATACCCAGTTATTGGGGGTTCCCCCCTCCCCACTTTTTGTGTCGTGTTTATCTCAAGTAGCTAAGTGGTACCTTGGAAACTCTGCCCCCGTTGTTTGGATTGGGTGTTAATTGCTGAGTAAGATGATCTGATGTACCAAAAGATGGTGAACTGGGGAGATGAACATTCCCTCCTGTCCTCAGTTGCACAGAACAATAGAAAATGGAAACCAGAGCTTTTCCCCACACTATGTACTATGTAATAAAATGCACCTGGTATTTATGGGGCAGCAGTTGGGTGTCTGGGCTGTGATGCAATGGAGGCCAGCCTTACTTAACTGTTGGGTGTCACCAATGATCCCAGGAGGTCAAAAGCACACTTTGGGCTTGAGCCTCCTTTTGGAAGCTGGTCATGGTTTAAGTTAGGATTCTTCACGTGTTACAAGCATTGGGTATTATGATGAGGACCTATTGGCTGTCATGTCTGTGGCTTGTTAGCAGACAGAGCATGAATACTAACTGTAGTTAAAATTATTCTGGTTCCTTCAATTTAATGTGCTCTTTGAAGCCATGTGTTTTTCCTGGACAGCTTCTGCAAAAAAAAAAAAAAGCTTTCTCTCCTGGAGAACTACAGTGAAAGCACAGTGGGAGGAGGCAGGGAGGAAGCCCATGGCTGCACAGGGGTGTTTGCAGGTACCTAAACACAACTTCTGGGCTACTTCTAGACGCTGAGTTGTTCTGTGGCTGTGAAGTACAGACTACTCAGTACAGCTCAGTACAGACTAACGCCTCACTTAAGCAGTTACTTTAATGAACTAATCTCCATGGTCCTGTGTGCTGAAACATGAAATCTCTGCAGGGATATGGGCAAGAGCATATCTAAGAAGGGAAAATTCTGGTTTGAGATTTAATATTTTTTCAATGCAGAACTCACCAAGCATTCACATGAATACGCTTAGAGGGCCATGCAACCAGCTCCTGTTAGGAAAAAATGTTTGGAAGACAAAAACTCTTTATTTAAAGATGGACTTCATAGGAAGTTTTCTGATGAGGGATGCCTAGAACAGATTCTGAGGATAGAGAGGACTCCAGAGAGACCTTATTATGGCCTTTCAGTATAAAAAAAAGGTTCTAAAAATGATCAAGAAAAGCTTTCTACAGTGTTCTGTAATGACAGGACATGGGGCAACAGTTTTGAACGGAAAGACTGTAGATTTGGGTAGGACATAAGGAAGAAACTTTTTTTTTTATGGTGAGACACTGGAACAGGTTGCCCAGAGAAGTTGTGGATACGCATTGTTGGGAGTGTTCATAGTCAGGTTGGACAGGGCTTTGAGCAACCTGATCTGGTGAAGATACCTCCCTGCCCCTGGCAAGGGTGTTTGAACTAGATGATCTCTGAAGATGATCTTCCAATTCTGTGATTCCTCACTGAGCTCCTCAGGTGCCATTCCCAAGATGAACCACTGGAAACTGGCCAGAAGGTGACTGACCTAGTTGGGGTGATTGGCTGTGGTTGTCTGCAGCCCCTTCCCCAGCTGCAGCCCTGAACCCATGAGAGGCAAACATGACTGGGTCTCTTCTTACTGGTATGGTCAAAGATTGATCTGTCCTGGTGGTCCTCTGTCTCCCTGCTCTTGAGAATTGCTCAAGATTTAGAAGCTTGGTAGTGGAAGTCTTGGCTTTAATCTGGGACCGAGTTCTTGTGGGCAGGGTTTTCCTGTGCAGGAGTAGAGAAGATGTTTAGGGACATGCTGTCTTCTTGGTGTTGGGTCTTGTGAAGGAGTGCAAGTCCTGCAGAAACTCAGTGTATTATTAGTCCTTGCCTTTTGCAACAGTTTTTAACCTTGAATGCCTGGTGAGGGAATGCCAGCCAGTGTTTGCCAGTTGCCTGCCACTTGTGAGCTCTCTCCTCTTCCTGGTCTTTTTGGTCTCTTCCTGTCTCTGTGCTGATGGCAGTTTAGCCAGAAGCCTCTGATAACTCAAGGCAGATACCACATGGGTGATTAACCTTAGTTACAGGAAAGCTAATTGAATAAAAAGAGCATTTCCCATATGGAAGGACTGCAGTAGATGAGTTTAATTGCTTTCCCCTCTGAAACAAAGTCGAGTCTGGCGTGATCTGGCTCTGGAAACAGGAATTTGTTTTCGCGATGCTTTGAATTCTGATGTTTTCCCCTCTGCTGCTCTTTCTTATGAGTCCAGGCCTACAAAGCAAGGGAAAACTTGGAGACAAGAACAAAATGTGAGGGCTGGCTAGTGATCCATCAGCCCTCTGTAAATGTTCTGGTTACTCATGTGCTATGGCTGCACAGGCACATCTGGAAATGCAGCTGAATAGAGCAGTGCTTGAATGATGGATGAGAGAAAGGAGGGAACAAGAGCTTTTCTCCTGTTTGGTGCTTTAGAGACTTGCTGCTGTCTGAAAATGCTGTACTTTCCTGATCTCAGAGGATGTTCTTCATCCACATCATCATCCTGTCTCCTTGGGATATGGGGGTGCATGCAAGATGGGAGGGTAAAAGCAAGTCCCATGAGAGTACTCACAAGCAGATGTGTACAAGGTGAAGAAACCACAACTTGGGGCTCTGCAGCAGAGCTGCTTTGAGACATGTGGCTTCCTTTCTGTGCAACTTGTGGGTGAAATGAAAATGATGACCAAATCACCTAGCTGAAACTTCTGTGGGTATTTACATTGCCAGGTCTCTTTGCCTGTGGACAGGGAAAACCCTTCCTATGTGCTGTGCAGAAACACTTCGCCTTGTTGTCTTGAGGAAGGAGAGCTGACAGTCTTTTATGTACCAGGATTTAGGCCTTAATTGCTGAGGTTGAACTCTGAAAGTAAAGCTGTGCTGAGGAGAAGCACAGCCACCTCTGCTGCAAGGGTCTTCTAGAGGGCCTGTGAGCAAAGGGGCATGACAAACTCCTTCCTTGTGGTGGAAACTCTTGATTTGTAGTGGGGTAGTCTTACTGCTTCTTGAATTCCCTTTTCTCCCTTCTAGCTACTCTTTGAAATTTCCTCCACCCCGTATTGCTGTTTATTTAATGTTTAACTCCAAGTGTAAAAAATACCGTAATAAACCCAGCTGTGTCACTTGTTGCTATGCCCCCATGCTCTAGCAGCAAAGGCAGATGTGCACTGTTAGAAGTGAACAATACCTGGTGAACAATTAGTTGGGCAAACAGGATTATTTTATTTTAGGATTATTTACATTGGAGACATCCAGGATGGGGGGTAAAAAAATAACACATATTCAACATGTCCCTACTTGGGAGGGAGAAAGGAAGGAGACTTTTGCTGGTTTGCTGGAGCTACATGTGCAGTGTATTCCTGCCAAGAAAACTGAAAAGTGCTGTAGAATGTTTCTGCTGGATTTACTGTTGACTGGAGAAGGCTTTATGTGACAAGTAGGAGAATCTGCTTAGTTCTATGTTTGCAGTAATACAAGGGTTTTCAAAAATAATAGTGTGTGTGAGTACTGAAGGTGTTCAAAGTGAATGAGACTCTCCACCACTGTAAGATCTGGCAGTTGCTAATGGTTAATTTGATGAAAACACAAATTACACTAATATTGTGCGTGTTGTTATGTCCACTTCCAAATTGTAACTGGTCCAGTAGAATATCATGAGGAGGAAGACAAGGGAAGTTCTTTTTCTGAATTGGAGCTCAGGTCAGCTGAATGTATGATTTGGGAAATATTTGGACTGTATATAGAAAACCAAGTATTCTCTCTTAAGAGAGCAAGTCTCCAGCTTTCCATTTGTAGGCAAAGCTGCTGCAATCCAGACGCAGCTCTTGGACATTCATGCAGTACATGTTGGTTGCGATGAGTTTCGAAGCTGAGCAGTGGGCTGCACCTATTTTAAGAGTAAGAGTGGGTGCTATTTCCCTCCTCCTCTTCCCTTGCCAGGACTAGGAACAGAGCCCCAGTCTCAGTTCCCATCTGGCCCAGCTCACCATAAATTGTGATTGACAGTAGATTAAGATGTGGTTTCTCTGCTGAGCAGTTGTGCAGTGTGAGGCTGTGTAGCCCTGGAGTGAGTATCTTCTCTGTGAAGTCTGTCTGAGGAGTGATGGGTAAAAAATTGCCCTCAGTCGTCTATGAGAGGCTGTGAGCTGCCAGGGAGGGTTCCTAACGTCATTACTCTTTGTTTTTTCATAATTGCAGATAGGAAAAAATTGACTGTCCTAAAGGAAGAGTGGTATCAACACCAGCAAGAAGATCAGAAGTTTCCCAATTATATGCCTTAAATTTTGTGTCCAAGTGCCTTTTTCAGCCAAAGAGCATGATGCAGTTGTGTTCCTCTGACCTCTAGTGAATGGGTCTCTTGTTTCCTAGGTGTGGATGGTAGTTGCACTTGCTTTTCTCCAGGCAAGAAGCCAGGACAGGAATTCACCTGTGTGTTCCTCTGGAATTGTGCAATGAGTCACTTGCTCAGACCAAAGCCATCTGTCCTAGCTGCAGGGAAACTCCTTGATCTGCTACATGGGGCAGCCTGGTTTAATAAATGGCAGTGATCAAATCTGTGTTTGCTGTTCTCTGCTGTTTGACACACAGTATAGGTCTCACTCCAGCAGCACCCTTGTCTATTATAACAACACTAGGAGCAATTTTTTCACCTCTTGCCTCTGAGCTGGCTTTGGATTTCACATGTAGGACCCTTCAGGCTGGAACTAAACTACCTCAAAGTATTCCCATGGTGTCCTGCACATGTTCTCCATAGTGTTAGTCTTGGCTCTAGCCCAGCTTTCAGTCCATGCTTTCAGTGCGTGCAATAAAACTTTATTCTACTGTTTGGAGGTGGTGGAGCCTGAGCTATAGTGGGGACAACAGGTTAAGTTCTGTCTTTCCTTAATGCTGAGTGGAAGCCCACCAATTTAGCCACAAAGATGCAGGTAAAAATCAAATCAGGAAGACTGCAAATGCTTGTATGAGAGAAGAGCTCCTGATGTCATTGGAGCTGCTGTTACTGCAGGATCTCCAGGGCCTGAGCACTACTGCTCTTTGGTTGTTGGCTCTAGTCTGTTCACCACAGGACACTGGAAGAGCCTCAGCACACCATTTCTGGAACCTAATAGTAAATGCCTTATGAGACAGGAATGTAGGCACCATGTCAAATCCAAAAAAAAATCAAAGCAAATTACAGTATATGATGTCTGAAGCTAAGCAAGGTTCAGCAGAATCCCTTGGAGTAACTTGTGTATATAATTTGTATTTCTTAAAGAAAACAGCCAACCCTAGGAGGTGACAGCGTAGGCAGTGTAGAGCACACAGCACTTGGAATGTGCTTGCTGCTTCTCAGTGTGTTCTCTTGAACTCTCCTCACCCTGCCCAGGGTCACACAAAAAGCTTTTGCTTGCAGGGGAAAACAAAAGTGAACTATGAGAGAAATGGTATGGGGATCTACTAAAAACACAAGCTTGACTGTTGTTTTTTTGCATCAGAATATACGGTCTTGAAAACCTTCTGACAAAAGTGGGCTATCTTAAGTGAAAGAAAGGTGTGGGAGACGGCTTTGCTTTGGGTTGGGGATAGGAGCAGCTGAGATCCCCTCAAACTGAAATTATTCTTTATCTTTCTAGGATTTTGCACTTTGTGGATTTCCTTACCTAGGAAGCAAAAAGAGAGTACATCTTGACAGAGGCTATCAGTTTGCAGGCTTTAGGGAAGAAAACTGAAAACTGCTCTGGTTTCTTGCAGGGTAGCCTGCAGACCTTCAGATGGTGCCTGTGGTGCTGGCAAGAATTTTATTTTTATTTCTAACGTGTAAGCCAATGCTGTCAAACTTGATAACTTGTCCTTGAACTAAAGCATCTCTTTTGAATTTGAATGTTGTTCCAAATCTTAGTCATTCTCTTCTTGTTGGGCTGTCATGTTTAAAATCAAAGCTGATCAGGTTTTGTTATTCCCTCCCCACCCCCCAGGTGTTTAGATTAAAAAAGAAAACAAATTCTGCATAGGAGTAACTTTGTCAAAATGCCTCTCCTCAGTTTGAACTCTTTCCAAGAACAGTGCAGCAATTTATTATACATTTGCATTGTAAGTAGAGGCTGAAATGTCCTCAAGTAACTTGTGCATAAGTTGTTGGTAGGGAGGTATGCTTTTCCTGTATGGATCTCATCTGCTATTTCAGGGGATATTTAAGGAACTGAAGTGCAGACTGTAAAAGGTGTATTGCAAGGGTGTGCCATCTGCTCGGTTTGAAAATATAGTTTAGTACATTTGCATAAGCAAACATCATTTCATGCTGTGCATACTTAGAGAACCACAGAGGATTTCAGAAACAGCCTTCCTTACTTTTTTACACTGATGTTTTCCTTTGAGCATAGAAATAGCTACTTCAGTGTAGTTTAAAATAAATGAAAAATGGTTTAAAAAAAAAAAAAAGACATCATGAATTACAAGACATAATTCAGTCCACATCCAGAGTGTTACTGAAGTGAAGAACTTGGGAGCCAAGAAAGAACTCGGTATCTATGTTCTGACAGCAATCCCTAGAGTTACTGCCAGGAGCTTGGAGTTACAGCAAATTTGGAAAGGTTATAAACCTTTTTGTTTCAAGGGTTGGCCTGGCCCAGAGTTCCAGCTGCTGTGGTTTAGGAAGATGCAATTATTGCAGAGTAGTTTGTTCCTTAACTGACAGTTCAAAAAAGGATTTTTATTTTTAACATCTTCCTGAAGTCTGAGGGTGTTCAGAAACAGGTACCTATTTCATCCAGTATGGCAACTCCTAGTTTCTCTTTCTGGCTGTCTTGGAGACTCCCTAGTGACATTGGTTAGAGGACAAAACTGCAAAAATGGAAAAAGATAAATATTATCATGCTTTATATTTGTCTTGCTTCCATTTATGCTTTACAGATACTGTTGCAAATAAGTGAACTCATGGGAAAGTCCGTGGCAGACTGTAGGTCCACACAGCATATTTGCACAGAGCGAAACGCTTAAATGAAAAATACTAATCCTGGAGCAATTTTGTTAATGTGTCTGAGGCCGTGCTTGACATACCCAGAGTCTGTCTCTTCGTTTATGCTGCTTTGGGTATTTAATACTCCTGGCAGAAATGCTGGAAGAAAACTGTGGGCCAGGGTTATTTGACAGACTGCTTTTGGCAATTAACACTTATTGACATTGGAGCGCAGAGACAGAGAAAGGCTGAGTGATCCTCTGAGCTCCACTTGTTTTGTTGTCAGCCATGAGTGGTGCTCGTATCTCATAAGACAAAAAAGAGGTTCTCTAAAACCTGTCACTGTCTCATAACTATTTTCCTTCAGGGTCTCAGCTTTCCCCTGTTGTGTTGTCAGTGGGAAGAGCAGCAGACTTTGGTGCCGATGGGATATTCATTCACTGCCTCAGTTGCTCTACTCCATCTGCCTCAATCCTACTCTACTTGGTTTCAGGGTTTTTATAAAAATGAAGTGGCTTTTGTACGCGTCCCCTGTGCTGAGACCTTCCATTGTAGGCAGCAGCAGCAGCCCGTGTGTTTGCCTGCCGGATGTGTTCCCTGCCCACAGGCTTGGCTTGGTGCCTTGGCAGGCCCACGACCCAGCGCTGTCGCAACACGGGCTGATAATCCCAGCGGGCTGGCAAGGAGCGGCTGGCGTGTGGGTGCGGCGGAGAGCGTGGTGGAGCCCTGCTGTGACTCAAAGGCTTTGCTTAGCAAGAGCTTTTGGGAAGGAATCCATGGTAAAGCCCTGGAAAACCTTTGCTTGCAGCACAAACTGTTGTTGCAACCTCCTGCCTTGCCCTTAAATTCACATCCCCACAGTTTTAAGATGATGTGTAATCTCTGTGGGAAATGCGGATTTAATGATCGGTCCAAGGCTTCTTTCATGTCAACAAGAGCCTGGTTTATTTTGCTTAATGTTTGCAGCCATGGTGGTTCTGTTCAGCTGGGTGAATTTGGGACCAGCTCCTTCTGCCTGGTCCTATCTAGAGAATGGAATTCAGGTGTACTTTTTTCCCTTTCCTTTTTTCCCTCCCCCTATCTCCATGGTGGTGGTGGAACTGAAGTACAAATATTTGTCTTTCCTGGTCTAACACGTTTTTATGCAATGCTAAGAGCTCTCTCTTTATTCAGCTGTCTTACTGCTCTATCCACCTTGAAACACAGGAGAAACTTCAAGGTCAGTCATCTGAGGAACAAAACTCTCATGAGCGTGGCTGGTGAATAGCCCCTGCACAGGGCAGAGCCTTGGCACTGGGAGGGAACGTGTGGAGCAGAAGTCTCTGAAGCTGTCCTGACCCTGCCCCAGCCCCGCAGCACAAAAGGCAGCAGTGTGGTTATTGCTGACAAATATTTGTGCAGGGCCTGCCCTGTCAAAGGGAGCATTTGGTACACAAGCTTGGTTCCCAAGATGAGGGTTTCAGCCTGGAGGGTGCAGAGGAAATCTGGCACTGCTTTTTAACACCAATATAGCCAGCCTCCTACTGTGAGTAGTATTTGTGTACAAGGAAGGGGAAGGTGCTACCAGTTTCCTCTGGTGCTGGCAATGATCTGCTCCCAAGTGAAGTGCCTCAGCAGTGCTGGCAATGCAGGAGTGACAGCAGCCTGGCTGACCCTCTTACTGCCCAGGCAAAACTTCCTCCTCCTCTCACCCCTGCTAAGTGAGTGGGGGTGGATGCAGAGGAGACTCGCAGTCTTTGTGATTATAATTTTAAATTAAAACTCTGCTTTGTCGCTGGAGTGCCTCTTATCTCAACATAAAGTTCTGTGTTGAAAGGGAGAGGTTTGTGTGATGGGAGCAGTGGTTTTGTAGCAGGGAAGGGTTCTTGCATTAGAACTGCTTGTTTTTAAAGTGAAATAACCTTTGGAAAGGTGTGGAGGGGGAAGCATGTTTGAAGTAAATAAATCACCTCTTTTTTCTTCACCTCCCTTTTTTCACTCTTCTAAAAATATTTTGCTGAAGGCAAATGCCAAATGCTGACTTTCAAAGGGAAAGATGGGATTACTAGCATTGGCTCAATAGTGAATTCATTAAATCTGTAGCGTGAAAATGTTTATGTTGTCTATAACAAGGCAAGAGAATCTAGAAGCAAAGCATGGATTTAAAGTTTAAGGTAGGTCAAATAGAAGAAGGCATAAAAAAGCATAAACATCAGCTCCTAAGTGTTACATATTTATCCCTGTCCCTTGTGATGCTCCTGTTAGACAGTTCATCCTGCCAGGGAAAATGTCAACACACTAATTAGGGTTCCTTCTAATCTGCAGCGCTGAATCGGAGAGTGAGTGACAGCAGGCAACAGAAGGGCTGTTTGCAGTTAAATGATGATTCTTTCTGCACTTTCCCAAGCTCCCTCATAATTGCACCTATATTTTGGTGGACTTATGCCCAAGCTTATTTACAAGTCTCCAACCATTAGTTGGGAGCTTCTTGTGCAGGTTTGGCCAGCAGGTAAATCCCACCTGTTCTACTGCTGTGTTTGGGAGGAATATCTGTTGTGTAAGAAAGATGCCCATCAACCGAAGCTGTTGGGAGCTGCCGCAGTATCCCTGAGATCCTGTGAGGGGGAGAGCAGTGCTGCATCCTGGGATTGGGATCTGGCCCCTCCACTGGAAGTACAGGATCTGTCCACAAGTGGCCTTGTGTTGCTGTGGTGATGGCAGCAGGGTAAATAACTAGGTGGACTGGAACCTCAGTTGCCATCTGTCCAGCTTCTTAATCACTCTGTTTGTTTCCTGGACTTCATAATAAGGATGTTGATGGGGTTAGGGAGTGTGGTGCTCCTGACTGATCTGGGTATATGCAAATGCAGGAGGAGCAGAGGTATTCATTGCAAGTGAATTGTTGAGGTGCAATTTAAAGTACACTGGGATCTTCTTGATGAGCTGCTCTGTGACTGTTGTGTCTGACTTTCTCATGTTCCTCTCTGTTTGAATGTGGGCTGGGAAGCAGCTTTGCCTGTGTGGAGTGCAGAGAGAAATGTGATGGCGGGAAAGAAGTGTCATGGGGTCCCACCTGTGAGCCCATACTTAGGCCCTAGCTGGTTCTGCCTTGATGAAGCTGGATGCTGCCCCAGATATTACCAGCCCAAAAAGACCACAGGGCACCTGAATATGGACTTTAAGGGGAACAGGGCAAAGGAGCTCTAGCCAGCTGTTAACAGGGAGCAAATACAAAGTGCTGAACACAGTTAGGGTGTAGAGAAGTCATTATAGTAGTAATATAGCATATACCAGTTTTCACATGGGTGAGTGCTTAGATTTAAAAGACAGTTGAGTCCTGAGACTCTTACTTCCCTCTTCTGGTATTCCTATTTGCTACTAGTATTATAAGGTAATGGAATTGGCAGCAAAGCTGAATAAATGTTGTAGGTGATGTATAATCAGTTGTGGAGAGAGGGAAACCAAATGGGGCATCTGGCTGCTGGCTCACAGCAGAGGGAAGGGACCTTCTCCTACCTCTCAGGCTTTTCTCTATCAGCATTAATCACCAAAGCTTTTGTTTCCCTTCCCTTGCCCTTCTCTAGGATAGATGGGGAGCTTTCTTTTCTTACTGAGGATGGTCAGTCACCATAACAGATCTCCCAGAGAGGTTGTGGAGTCTCCATCCATGGTCAGCTGGCTCTAGGTGATCTTGCTTGTGTCCAGTTCTGGTCTCTCCAGTGTAAGAAAGGTATGGACTTACTGGAGTGAGTCCAGTGCAGAGCCACAAAGCCAATAAAAGCACAGGAGTACCTCTCCTATAAGGAGAGGCTGAGAGAGCTGGGAATGAATCATGCTCATTTAATGTACATATACTGACGTACAACTGAGAAAACCTGGCTATCTGCAGTATATGCATAAACCATGTCCTGGGTTATGTTCTGTATTTGTGAAGTCAGTGGAGAAGAGAATTTCCCAGAGTCTGGCTTGTATTTATGGATAGCTGAGGATGCATAAGCCAGTAGTGCTATTTGCTGTGAGTTAGATGTGAGCTCCCCGTTGCATTGAGCTGTGTGCTGAGCCCTGGAGAGTTCACAGAGCCATGAGGCAAGTGAGAATCCCTTCACCTGTGGAGGTGAGCTTGCTTGAACTGCTTCACGGGCAAAAAGCTGCTGGACAGGTAGCTGAAATGTGTCCTTTCTGCAAGGATAGTTGTTTTCCCCATGGGTAGAGAATTGCTCCGTGTCCATGCAGGAGACTGGCTTGACCGTGGTGCCTTCATGCTCCTTAGATTTGTTTTCTTGTTCAGTTCCAGTCACTTCATTTGTGTCCCCATTCCTTGTCTCAGCAAACACCGACAAACAACCATCAGCTTGTTCAGCCCAGTCCCTGTGTTTCCAAGTTATACCAGCATGGGCTGGCTCAGCTCCCTCAGGGCAGCTACAGACACTAAAGAAGCCATTGAGTTACCTTCCAATGCTGCCTGGAGGTGGTGGCCCACCATGGTGACACCCTCCAGGTGTTCCTTGTGTGTTTTGCTTTGCGGTCATGGCTTTCAAAACTTCATTTTAGCACCCTATGGCGAAATTGCCTTGGAAACAAAACTGCACGTGTAGTTTCCATGACTGGTAGGAAAAGCTGGAAGGCAGGCCAGAAGTGCTTTGCAAAGGTTTAGAAGGCAGAAGGCAATGGGAAAAGATTCTAACATCTACTTTTCTGTTTCAAGAGGGTTTTAATTAAATTATTCATTATTTTTTTGGTTTTTTTGTTGAAGATTTTTTATTTTTTGGGATTTGGTGGTTGTTGCCTCTGTACTGTGGTGATAATGTCAGGAAAATTGATAATGATTATGGCTTTCAGGAAGGTGTTTTGTTCTACTAGACTCAACTCCCATGTGAGCCTAGAATCACTAAACAAGAATAAATAGGAAATTTTCTTTTAGACTTGGAATTGCAGATGTAAATCATTTCTCTGAAGCCGCTATCCTTGGTGTAAGAATAAACTGACATCTCTGGTAGCTCTGCTTCTGCTACCTTGCTAATTCTATGTGTTATTTTCACAAGGTGGTACCTCCTTGTATCTTTACTCTTCTGGGAAGGTATAAAGTCAGAATACCTGTGAGAAGTCTTTTACTGATCTGATGAGAGTCCATTAGAATCTTTCAAGATGTGGTGGGTTTAAAATGTGCATATATTATCTACTTAATATGCTTTCATCATTTCAGGGCCTCTAATTGAGATGAGTTACAGATTCTCATATTTTGTTTTCTTGATCAATATCTGTGGTTCTGGAGAGGGAGCTGAAGGGATGTTATTTTCAAATGGAAATGGTGACATTTCCATGTGGTGAAGACAAACTGCTTGCTTCTCAAATAGTGAAGTGAGGGTGTTTTACACTACAACTGTCCTGCCTCTGCAACCATGTGGTGGCCAGATAATGTAGGGAGAAATTTCAGTTGCTGCCTTTCTCACAAGCAGCCTTTCTTGTCCATTTGAGGGCAGTCAGCAGTGTATACCTGTGTTGTTAGGTGGGATTATGGTTATCTTTGAATTGTTTACATGAGATCCAGCTGCTAACCTGCTTTTTCATCCTTGGCTATTGATGTCATCTTTGCAGTTTTCCCAGTAATGTTGCTTGAGTTGGGTACGTAAGAGTCCCAGCCAGAAAATTCTTAGTTGTAGCTTTGGGTCTTTGTCTTGTGTGTCTGTGTGTGTTTGCTTGATTTTTGTAAGACGAGTTATTCAGGTTGCTCCCAGCAGAAGCTACTGAACTCTCACGTATTCTGCATTTGTCCACTGTATCCTGTCTGACAGTCACCTGTGACCTGGGCACGGGGCTGTGACTCTGGCCTGCAGCATCAGCAGAGAGGCACCTCTGTAAATGACTTCTAGATCCAAATAATCAGTCTAGCAATAAACACTGTTGATCTCCCTGTGCTATAGTCACCTAGGTCACACTGAGGAAGGGGGAGAGGCTTCTCCCACCTGGATTTGGAGCTGTCTTGTTTTCTACCTTCAGCTTATTCTTCCCTGTACTCTCTCTTCCCACAGGTGGATGCGGTGCGGGTGTACGTGAACAGCAGCTCTGAGAACCTCCGATACCCGGTCCTGTTTGTAGTTCGCCAGCAGAAGGGAGTGCTCTCCTGGCAGGTCCCACTGATTTTTCGAGGCCTGTAAGTACTGGAGTCTCTGTGACACACTCATCTACCAGCTGTGTTTATCAGCAGCCTCCCTCAAGTCCTACATCTTGTAACCTGTGTAGACTGCAGGGATTGGTTGCAGAGCATTCTTGCTCACTGCCAGCTGAGTTTAGGAAGACCGAGATTTGATGGGTAACCTCTTACTTGGCAGGCTGCTCTTGGCTCTTAGCTTCTCAGATATGTACACAGAGTACCAGGAGGCTTCTCTGTGGGGGGATCTGCCTGTGTCACCAGTCAGTGAATCTACCACACCTCATTGCTGGCATTCCACAGTTGCTTACCACGTGTGCACGTAGCTCCTGGGCTCTAGTTTGGAGCAGGGTTTGAGCAGGCTCTTGAAAGAGCACCATAACTTCTGTGTTACAGTGCATTGTGGGGAGAAAAGAGCTTCTGTTCCTCACCTCAGGGACGCCTAAGTTAAGTTTGTTCTAGGATGTGACTGTTTTGGGGCTGCTTCTTTATGAAAGTGGTGCTGCTTTGTATCTTCATCAGCCTCAGAGCTCGTTGGGCTGCAAATTCTGAAAAGAAATTTCAGGCACCTTAGACCATTTAAAACGTGAATCTTCATCCTGTGACTGAATCCTGGTGCCAGCAGCAGATCTCCTGCAGTGTTTTGCCTGAGGCAGGGGATGCTTACAGCAGTGGCTGTCACTGCTCACTTTGCCTCCACTAAATGGCAGATGTTAGAGATCCACAGCTGTCGTGGGCATCCCTGAGGGAAGTGCAATGTTGAGGATGACCAGTCCCTTGTGCAGACTGCAAGAGGCAACAGAGGTGGAGCTTGAACACTGAATTAAGGACTGAATGCCCCTGGCCTTTCAGATGAGAATTTCAGTTATGCAAGCAGGGGAAAAATGATGCCATTCTTAGTAGCGCTGAACAACTTCTTAACTGCTCTCTTTCTCTCTCTTTCCCATCCAACTTTCTCTTCCCCCCTTCCCCTGGTTGTTGTAGCTATCAGAGGACCTACAATTACCAAGAAGTGAGTCGTACCCTCTGTCCCTCTGAGCCAACACCTGAAACAAGACCCTCTGACCAGATTATATTTGTGGATGTCGCTTCCATGGCACCATTCAATATTGCATTTGAGCTTCTGGTGACCAGGCTGGAGAACTTCCAACTTGAGTAAGCTGGCATGTGAGAATGCAAATGCAATTTCTTCATGTATCACTTGAACATCACTTAAGGGATTTGGTCCAACTGCCTACTCTTCCTTTATTTTTGCTTCCCAGGAAAAAAACTTATTATTTTCTTTTGTTTAATTTGAGGGTACTTTGTGTGTATTCCAGTTCTGAAAGTTTTAGACTTCAACATCCTGGTATTTGTTTTCTAGGACCAACAAACCCTTTAACTTCACTGCCAGCCCTTCCCAGCCCCAGGTAAGGAGGAATCCTGTATAGATTGCTTGTATGCCTTACCACATCCAAGTGATGGATGTGATCCATGATGGAGAGATAGCAAGTCTTTTATGACTAGGTGGCTTCCCTCTTAGGATGCAGGGAAACTTCCTTGCTGGAAGGTGGATACAGTGAAGAAGTAAGAGTGCTTCAGTCACTATAGGGACACATTTGGGTCCTCCCAAAACCCATGAGCAGTGGAAATGAGTGGTACTGGCACTTCAGGAAATCCCAGAAATGTCTAGAAGTCCAGAGGCCGTTGGATTGCTGCACTTCTGTGAGGTGATACACACCAGTGTTGTGTTCCTGCTAGTTCTGGCTCACTTGCCTGAGCATGACTTGTCAAAGTGCAGTCTTTACTGGAAGAAAATAAAAGACAGAAATAAAGACACTGTAAAGGTGCAGCAGAACTCAGACTGCTATTCCTTGCTCAGGGCAAGGCTGCAAAGTGATAAATGAAATGCCAGTTCAGAAGGAAGCACATACGAGCAGCACCTCCAGCTGAACAGCTTTGCTTAGAGCCCTGCAGATACAAATCCTCTTCTGAATGAAAAAGGTGTTGGCAGTAACTATGGAGATACAGGAACCTGTAGAGCTGGGAAGGTGTGTAATTTACCCAGGCTGTCTGGGACTCTGTTTCTCTTGTTGCTTTTGCTGTTAATAGCACCATTTAATTTTAGGTTTTCTATTACCAGGCATCCTAACTAATCCTTTCTGCTGCTAAATGTCTTAATCTGGTTTGCAGATTCATGCAGCATTTTGTACTGTAGAAGCAGAGGGAACGATGGACTCTATAAACACTCAATACTTAGGGTTTTGTAATTTGAATATAGAGTGTTTAGGATATGGAGTTAACTTTGTGACTAGGGTCTGATTTTTTGTGACAATTCATAATATGAGATTTGTGAATTTTAATTTAAAAACAGATGTATGGAGTAGGAGACTGCTTCTTAATTGGTATAATGATGAGGTTTTTGTAAATCAAAATATTAAGTCATTTACAGGGGAAGAAAAAAAAAAGATGGTTCAAAATCTAGATGGGTTTTGGAGAAAGACATAACAATTGAAGGAGACGTTGTCTGAAACCCAGCTTGTGCCTGAGGGCAGAAACAGAAATTGGATATGCTTGTCTAGGTCAGAAGTGTTGGCTGGATGTGTTTATAACACTTTCAGCATGTGCAGCAGAGCACTGCCAGCCTCAATGCCCTTGTGTTAATTCTGCGCCCTGGTGCAAGCATGGCTCACAGGAAATTACAGAAGAGTCCTCATCAACTAAGAGGTGGTCCTCATGCACCTCAAACTTCCCAAGGGGAAAAAAAGTGCCCCTGGGAAACCAAGGAGCTCAGTGTGCCTGTGTCCTTGCTTGGGGCAGACAAAACGTGCTCTGCTGAGGAAACCGGCTCGGTGAGTTTGCACTTTGTGCAGGGAATTGTGGTTGGAGCCAGCACTCCTTCAGCAGGGAAGGGACCCTGATGGGAATAAATGCTTTAGTAGAAATGGGCAACTTGGAAAAGGCTTGGGTGATTCCCTGCTTATCCCTGCCCTTCCACTCGGGGGCCCTGATTCCTGGGATTGGCATGGGGGAAGGGAAGTGGGAAACAGCTGGCCCTTGCTCAGCACTGAGGTTTATGTGCCATAAAGGGAGCTCTGCAGTTGGAAAGTCTCAGATGATGGTTTTGGAGCAGGGATGGTGGTAGCTTCCAGTGTGGCAGCAGTGATTGCCTTGTGACCATATGGAAGGGAGGAGGGTGGAAGGGAGGAGGGTGGCTGGTGGCAGTCCTCAGCCTTGTGTCCCTCTGAGGGGGTGTGAGGTGCCCATCAGCCCCTCTGGTGGCTCTGGCTTGGAGCCTGAGCTCTCAGGGTCTGGCCTCCAGGTGGGATGATGGGAGCCCTCGCACCAAGCCTGCCTGCTGGGGCAGGCACAGGAACTCCACTTCTCCAGCAGCTGGCTGGGGTAGTACATCAAGCTTTTCACTGGAAAAATATACAAATAATGATATTGCCTGGGACATCTTTTGCCCAGATGTGAAAAGGCCCAGATCTGAAAAGACAGCTTTTTCTGACCCTGCAAACTGTCCTGTGGGCCTGCTCAAACCGTGGAAGCACAAGAGATGCCATTCCTTACCCCCACAGGAGAAGTAGGAATATTGCCAGATGTTCAAATAATACAGATTTTTTTCAGAGCTACAGCTGAATTATTTTCAAAGCTGAAGTGCAAAGGGAAACCCCCATTATGCTTTGCCATCAAAGCAAACAAGCAGAAACCCCCAAATCCTACAACTAATATCATTTATTTATGAAACCCTTGACAGAGTTTCAGCCATTCGACTGTTCACAGTCTATCTTTGAGGCAGCCCATTTGAGAAAGCTCCATGATGTGTTCCATATATAAAAGTACAGCCAGCACTATGGAGACATCTGGAAATTGCTTGTATCAACATAAAATGGACTGGGGTGTAAAATAAAGTCACCTCAGCTTCATCAGGTGGAAAAAAGCTTAAGGGAGCAGAAGCTATGCTGTATTTTGCATGTTGAAGATGCTTGTGTCCAATAGCATACTGTGCAAGGGGAACAGTTGCCTGCATGTATTTAATCTGCTCTTCTGTAGTGTAGGGCCCTAATATTTGAAGTCTGATTTTTTGTGAAAGCCATCCACATCCAACCCCAAAGCCCATCTAGGGCTGTGCAGGTAGCTTAGAAAGGTGCTGAAGATACTGCCAAGGGTGATTTCTGGACCATAACTCTGGTACTCTGCTTTCTCTGCAGTATTTTCTGTACAAGTTTCCTCAGGATGTTGATTCAGTCATTATTAACGTGGTGTCTGATGCAGCCTACCCGTGCTCAGTTGTCTCTGTCCAGGATATTGTGGTAAGTCTGAGCAGAGAAGGGCAAGGAGCTGCCTGCTGCAGCTGTGTCCAGCTGTGAGGGGTCTGTGCCTTGCAGAGGGAAAAGCCCAGGGCAGGGCTGTGCCCTGGTAGTGGTGGTGGTGGTGAAGGGAGCCCCTGGAAGAGGAATGAAAAGTCTATGGGAAGGAGGCCAAGACAGAGATGCTGAGTTCAAGCAGCTAATAAAGAGATTTTTGTTGTAAATAGGTGAACAAGCTGTTCCTTTCTAGCCTGTCCACAGGGAACACACTCCACATAGGGAATTTCTGTCCTCCTCGTGGGGTCCCCTGCTGCCCTGTGATACGGATCTGTCTCTCCATGGAGGGTGTTGGGTGGAATGTTGGTGGGTGAGAGAGGGAACAGTGATGTTCCCTTCACTCTCCCTTGGCTCATGGCAGCTTGAGGAACTTCTGATTTTCAGACATGTTGTCTTCCCTGCTTTTCAATTTTGATTCCCTTTCTATGTATTTCATCTCCTTTCCTGGGGTGTTCCCTCCCAGGGAGGCTGGCTGTTGCTTGCAGCAGGGAAATAGCCCCATATTTATTCTTCTTTCCCACCTCCCTGAATAATGCAGGGTCCTGCAGTGTGGGAGCAGACAGAGATGCAAGATGTTTTATTCCCTTTGTTATCCCAACTGGGGCCTTTTCTTGCTGTTCTGGGCTGTGTCTTCCAGCTGGCTTCCTTTGAAAATAGTTTGGATGCTGTCCCTGGTTTAACCCTTAGCTGTGTCTGTTTTAGTGCCCAGTGTATGACCTGGACCATAATGTGGAGTTCAATGGAGTTTATCAGTCCATGACAAAGCAGGCAGCCATAACGGTGCAGGTGAGATTCTGATTTGTGTCCCAGTGTTTTCTGGTGCCTGTGTAGCAAAAAAACCCCTGTTCTTTGGTCTGTTGGAGAGGAGAGGCTTTGTACCTCATGGATTCTGTCTTCTTTCATCCTTCTGTGCAGAGAAAAGATTTCCCAGGTGAGCAGTTCTTCGTTGTGTTCGTCATCAAGCCAGAGGATTATGCCTGTGGGGGCTCTGTGCCTTCTTCAATTCATGGTAAGTTGTTCTGGGAGGTGGATTTGATTGCTGCATCTGAGTGATGGGTTCCTTTGGCACCTTCCACCGGGAAGGGGATGCCACCAGGTGATGATGTGGGTCTGTCTTATCCACGTAGTTGTGAGGAAGAGTGAAGTGTAAATTTGATATTATTGGGCAGGTTAAAAGTCTTGATGAATGCAGGAGGTGGCTGGCTAGGACAGTGCCTGGCATGCTGGGGTTATGTGCTTTTCAGCAGCACCACTGATGTCTTGGGAGACACTGGGGGCATCCAGGCAGTGCTGCTTACAGCTTTTTGTTTGGTCTTCACCCCTGTTCCCTGCTGCTGTATTGTCCTCATGGCTCCATGCAGGCTCAGTTCCTGCAGAGAGCATCTTCTCCCACTGCTGTCTTGGGATCTGTGACAATCCTGAACTTGGGGGAGCAGGAAAGATTGGTAATTTTTGGAGAATAATTTTACAAAAGACTTTTTCTAGTGTCTTTTCCAATCAAAAAATGCTCTGTCCACTTCCTGGGCAGTGATAAAAGCAAGGTTCCCACCAGTCATGTGGTGGCTGTGACTGGAGTGGGAACATTGCTGTCCTCAAAGCCCCAAGGTTTCCTCCCTGTAGAAAAAGCAAGACTGCAACCAGCAGATATACTGGGCTCCCTCAGCAGCTTTTTACTACTCCCCTGCTGCCTTTCTGCCCCAAATTGCCCACAAAAAAAAAAAAAAAAAAAAAAAGAGAATTGTGCCCTTTGGAGTATCATTCTCTCATCCTAATGCAGAGCTGTACTGGTGAGGTGTTCAAAGCCCTGCAGAAACAGAGTGAATTTCTAGAGTGGCATCCTGCACAGAAGTGTTTTACTCACAGAGATTTGGCCAAAGGCAGAAATGGAGTCCCACTACCTGTAGTGAGAGAATCTCTCCTTTGGGGGTTAAATGAATAGGAGATGAGATGCCTTTGGGATTCAGACATCCAGACTTAAGCAACGTATGGAAGGCTCAAGCAGGGATTGCTAGTCTGAAAAACAGGTTGTGAATAGGGAAGAGGAGGGAAACATCTGAGAAAGGCTGTATATTGACAGATCAGAGAACAGTTTAAAGCAAAACCACACACACATTTTAGTAAAAAGCCAGTTCCTGTTGCTTTTGCAAGTTCAGAGAACCAAGATCAGTGCCAGAAATCATGAATGTTGATTGTTTTTATGTTTGCTGTACACTGTGCATCTCACAGGGAATGTCAACCGGACCTGGAACCTGCAGCGGACAAAGAACCTTCAAGTGACCATTGTGCCCTCCATTAAAAGTCAGTGTCCTTGGGCTGAGCAGTGCAGCTTTACAGGGGAACTTGGCACTGCTGAATAGAGGGGTATGACTGGGCCAGCAGCCTCTGAAGGAATGGTGCAGAAAGCACCAGCAAAGGAGACAAAGCTCCCTGGAGCCCTGGTCCCTTCCAGGAAAGGCTCTGTGGCACACTAGCTAGCACGGGGGGTGAAGAAATGGGGGGAAAACTTGCAGTGGGTTCTGTCAGTTCCTCTTGAAGAAAGCAAATGGGTTTGGAAGGGCTCTTTGGGGCTGGGCATTGTTACCAGGTGGTATTGGGAAGAGCAGGACAGCCGTGCTGACCCTGAGAGGTGCTGTTCCTGCTCTGTGAGCTGACCGATCCCTTCTCTTTCCTCAGAGTCTGTGTATGTCCAGGCCATGTTCTTCAGTTTCCTGAGTTTCCTCTCTTTTTACCTGGGATCAGTGGTTGTTGCTTTTGTGCACTACATTAGGTGAGTCCAGGGGTTGTACAGGAACAGCCCTTCTGTTTCTAATCATCCTCAGGGACATCACACCCCGCAGGAAATTTGGGGTGAGTGGGGTGGCAAGCATCTAAACAGAGCAGCTGAAGAAGTCCATGACTACTCAGTGGGCTCCTACTGACCATCAGTCAGAAAATACTTCTTCCTTTGCTGTGGGGCCCATGGAAGGATGAAGATCTATGGTTCTGCCCTCCACATCTTGTAGTGCCCCACCCCTGTGTTTCCTTGTATAAGGACACTGGGCAACAGGTAGGAATTGTGAAGGGGCTAATCAGAGATGTGGAGCGTCAGAGCATTGAGGAACCAAGGTACTTTGTTACTGGACTGAACACTGTAATAAGTGGCAGTGACTCAAATTCTTGGGCCTTGGAGTCCCAAGAATGCTGGTTTCCTTCCTCACCTGCCTCCCCTGCCCCAGACTTTGGTGTCTGGGCTTGTGTTGAGAAGAATGTCTGCATGGGCATGGCTTAACTTCAAGACACGTTAGCAAAACAACATTTCATTGGAACAATTCAATGAAATTACTTAAGTGCATGCTCTTATATGCTGTTACTTTTCTGTGTTGTGGGAACATGTTGTTTTTTGGGTGTTTTTCTACCATCTCCTGCTGGACATCTGCATTAACAGAGGTGATGTGAGTGCTTCTCGCTCCTGCTGCACCTTTAGTTGACTCATATGAGCTTGATCCCCTGAGCAGGGAAGTTGGGTTTGGAAAGGTGGTGTGAGGATCCCTCCCAACATACTGAGCAGTGTAGGATGGGATAAGTCATGGAAATGGTTGTCCTGCCTCTGGTGGATAGTTGAGGGGATAAAAAAGCCCTCTGTTGCTTTGGACGTTAGAGGGGTGGATGGCAAGCAGTCATGGCTGAGTTGTGTCTAGTCCAAACAGTATTTTTCTTTTTTATGTTGTATGTGTTTGTTTCTTTTGTCCTTATTTCTGTTGGTTTTACTTGTTTTTTCAGAGCTTTCACCATATTTACCTATTGGTGTCCTAGATGATCCTGCCATGGCTGGCAGGTGGTGAGATTTGTTGGCTGTCTCGTGAGTGATGTGTGTTGCTTTTCAGGGTTCAGAGGAAGGCTTCAGCTGGGAGATTGAGTCCTGAGCATGGTAAGGTCTCTCCTCTGTTGTGTGACAGCTTTAAGTGAGCAGCACAGGCCCCAGGCCAGGCAAAGGCCAGGCTGTCAATCAAGTACCTTCTGTCCTGGAGCTTTCTTCCCTGGTTCCTCACATAGTCTGGTGCTAAGGAAGGATGTTAAAGCTTCTTCTCTGCCCTCACAAGAGAGGGCCTTTGAAGCCAGCTGCCCTGAACCTGGACCTGACCCCTACCCATAGAAGCTGCCTTTTAAAGGGGTGGAGGAAGGCCAAGCCTTGCCTAGACGTGGCTACAGGCTGATGTTCCTGATGCCAGGTCTGCTCATTTTTAGACAAGGCACTTTTGAGTATGCCAGCTCTTAGGCTTTAAGAACTCCTCTGCCTGGTTCAAGCGTGGGGTCTTTTAATATCTTAATTGAATTTAAATATTAATTTGTTTTTCACTGGAAGTTTCAGACAGCCAGGTGAATGAATGACTAGTAGAGTTAGGTAGTGGTGTTTATGGTATTTGTGTTGCCATTGGATTCAGTTTACTTTGTGCTGCACCCACATTTCCACAAACTGCAGCTGTCTGCCTTATAAAAACAGGGCTGCATCTCAGAAGCCACCAGTGAAAGATGGAAGTTTTTGTCATGTGGATGGGGGACACTGGGAGTTCTTGCTTTCTGGTGAAGTTTGGGAGTCTTTTCATCTTGATTGAATATTAATGCCTGCAAAGCAGTTCAAAGTGTTGGTGCTGAGGAGGTTTGTACCTCTCTCCTGGAGGAAGGGAGGACATTGTTTTGGCAGCATTGAAAGGTTGTTGATGTTATTCCTTTTTTGATGCTGAGCTTTTTCAGTCTCTCTGGTCTGCTACATACCATCAGATAAGTGTGGTGGTGTAACTGAGCTGTGCTTGGAGGATCAGCAGTGGAACTTCACTCTGGCTGACATTAATTGGCTTAATATTTCTGCTGAGGAACAGGGGGCATTTGAATTCTTAGACTTGCTTTGTCAGCCTCTAAGATCCACATGTATCCCTGTATGTGGAATATGTGTGAAAGATTTTTTTCACAACATGAGCAGGGAACTGTAAAAATGTCTGTAAATGTATTCTAATTTTATATCATTTGGGATGGATCCTGCTGTAAAACAAGAACAGGTCTTAAGGCACTGGAGAAATGGGAAAGGCCTGTGTGTTGGGGAGTTTGGGTGAGCTGAAGGGACCTGTCCAAGGCTGTGGAAGAGCTCCAGGGTGCTGACAAGGAATCACTGTCTAAGACAAGGAGGCACAGTCTCAGCCAGGTGAGACCAGAAGTCCCAGGGAGTGCTGCTGATGCTGCAGCTGAGGTTTAATGTGCTGAATCCAGCTTAGAAGCTGCCTTCAAAACTGCCCTGGTGAGAGGTGGAAGTTGAATTCTGGTGTTTGGAAAGTTCCCAAAGAAGCTGCAGGGCAGAGATGCTGTACTTAGTATGGACCTGGAGAGTAGAGAACTGGGTTTCTCTGAACAGCATCCCTGTGAAGGGAGAGAGGAGCACAGTTCCTTCATGGTTTACAGCTTTCCTCCCAGAGGCACCTGCTGCTTCTGTGACCTGTCCTCTCCCTTGTAATCCATTGCCACTTTCACATACCTGGCACTGCATGTTGCAGCCACATCCTTTCCTCTAGGGAGGAATCATGTCCTACCCACACACTGTTTCTTCATCTATTGTCTCTTCAGGGTGTGTCTGACTGATGCTTATAAAATGGTAATTAGCATCTTCCCTGTCTTCCAGATCAGTGGACACATTGGCTTTCTCTGTTTTGTTTTTTTTCTCCCCTTCCCACCCATTGGAATTTCTTTCCCTCCCAAGTACCCTTGGATCTTGGCTTCTTCATTACTCCCCACTCTTTTTCCCCACAAAGAAACTGGATGGAAGTGCTCAGCTATCTGTCTTTGCCATTTGTCTTTGAATATCCTGCCACTCCATGTGCCCCTTTGCTCCTGTTACCCATCTTATGTCTGGCTTCTGTGGTTCAGGTTGGCTTTTTTTCAATCCCGTGGCACACCTTCCCTTCCACATCCTCACTATCTGATGGGGGCAACAGCTGGAGGAACCATGCCTGGTGTGGGACATTTACTTTGCTGACTCACTCCCACAGTGGGAAGTGGGACTGAAATTAGTGGGTGAGCTGAGTCCAAAGTGGCTGTTAGAAACAGGGCAGAGTGCCTTTTCTCCCTGGCTTGCCTGCTTTGTCCAGATTTAAATCTTCCTTTGGTTACTTGGGAGAGAAGGTTGACAGGTCACTTGAGAGAATACAGCCTGGTCTAAATTTAGGAGGGAATATCCCTGTGGGACAGGACTGGCAGGACTAGGAATTGTGCATGTGCCTTGGTGCTGTGAGCATAGGGAAATGCCTTTGCCCTCTTGCCAGTGATCTGGATTTCCAAATGACTTTTAAAGCAACAGGAAAAGCTTCCATCAGAGAGGGAGGTTGGATTGGAGGTGATGAGCAGAAGCTGCATCTTGCTCCTGCAGCCACCTGCAACAGCATCCTGCCAATCTCAGCTCAGCTCAAGGGCTGCAAGCTGGGCGCTGCAGGGTGCCAGAGCCCTCCCTCTGGTGCTCAGGCCATGCCATGTTCACTTCTGATTCTCCTCAGCTGTTGGCTTTCTGTGTTAAAGGGATGGGGCAGGACTGTAAAGGAGTTGAAATTGAGACCAAGTCTTAGCCCTCAGGCCAACAAGCACAGCAGATATACCAAAGAAAAGCAGCAACTGGGACTTGAAACATCAATTATCATTGCTGTATGGGCGCTTCCCTGACTTGGGTTCAGTCAGGGTGAAGTTTTAGATCTCTTTACATAAGTGGCTAATGAAAATGTTATAAAAACCTGTGCCAGGTGTTACAGAAACGCCCAGAATTTCCAGCTGGAATGAGGACTCTGCTTGTGCTGGTCACTTTGAGACCAGTCATGCACTGGGAAGCCAGAGATGCAGCTCGGGAAGCCAGGCCATTGGCAGGCTGCAGTAAGGCTTTAAATACTGTGCCACGTTCTGCATTGCTTTGCTGCTGACTGACCACATGATGTTGTTGGAAGGGTGAAACTTTAAAGCAGCTGAATCTGTCTCACTGTGTGCCACCACTGGAAAACATGGTCCTGCTCCTGCTGGCCTTGCTTCCCCCCCCCTCCTTTTGTGGCTATGGGTGTCTGACCTCTCAGTGGAAGGATTCAGCTGGCTGCTCCCTGCCATGATGTCTGCTGTGAGTTCAGCTGCTGAGCTCCACCATGGGAAGCAAAAAGAGGGAATGTGAAGGCAGGAGAGCACTCCTTGCATAATATATGTGGGCAGAAGGCAGGATGTTCCTAGCCCTCAAAGGCTTGCCCTTCTTATCATCAGCACAAGATCATTAACACTTCTTGCACAGAGCATTTTTTTCTTTCTGCTTGGTTGGTTAAAATTACGTAGCAGCTGTCTTGCTGAAGTCTGTGACTCTTGCAGGGATACCTGTAGGTAGCAATATTTGAAGAGATTTGAAGAGTTGTGTGAGATGGGGAAAGAGATGAATTAGAAATTCAGAAGGCTGTTAAGAACATCATGAGACTTGCTCTAAAATTTACCAAGTCTTGCAGCCCCACAGTGTGATCCCTGTGCTGGAGTGGGGCTCACACTGCCAGTCTTGCTGGCAGCCTGTGTGGGGAGGCTGAAGGGAATGGGTTTGCTTCACACTGCAGAACAAGGGTTTCCCTTTTGCACAGTATGCTCTAGAGGGAGGCTGCCATCTGCTTAGAGAAATAATGCTTTTCCCAAGCCCCTTCAGCTCTTCAAGCTGTTTGTATTCACCTCAGAGATGTTTTGAAGCACTGATGTGAAACTAACTGTCCCTCTTGGGTCTGTTTCCATTGCAGGATCTGGGATGATGACTTCTTCACACCCCATCTCAGCCAGCACTCCTGAGGGAAGCAGCTATGGTGCTATTGGTACAGTATATTCCAGAACTGGGGCACAGGGAGGCTTCTGCCTGGGGTAGGGGAAGGCACTTTTAGGGTGATTTAACACCAGAGGAGAATAAAGCTGCGCGCTTTAGGAGCACTTGCAACTATTTAACACAAAAAACTAACCAAATTGCAGTTTATGTGGTTCAGGTTGTACTTTAGGGGAAAGCATCTACATAATAAAAGTGGCAAATCTGAAGGAGGTGCCCCGAGAGACTGTCATTGGAAATGTTTGTCTTAGACAAAGCTACAGTCACCTGAGAGCTGTGGGTGACAGTGCTGCTTCAGACAGGACATTTACTAGTGACTGCAAAAGGTCCCTTGCAAGCAAGCTTCTAGGAGCCTGTTATTAGCTCACAGCCTGCCTTTAAACCAAAGTGTGCCTGGCCCTGGGGTGTGAGGGGTTGTGTGCCATAAAGCAGGACAGAATCGGAGTTTCTTTGCCTCCAGGGGTTTCACTAGGGAAGAAATAATGTCATACTGTGAACAGGTGAATCATGCCCTGGCAGCAGAGGAGAAAAAAACTTGCTGAAGGCTTAATGGCCACTTTACCCCTCCTTCCCCTTTTTCCAAAGAAATCTTCTAAAAGCATTTGGGAAATGAGAAAGAAACCTGTGTTCTGGCCATGTCAGTATGGGCAGTGAGCTGGGAGTTGCCCAGCCTGTGGGAAGTGCAAGCAGATCCTGCTGACCTTTCTGGGGATGCAATGGGAGCAAAGCTGGTACTCTGCCTACTTTGAAAAATCAACTTTTGTCTTTGTCTTTTGTTCTACAATATTTTTAGAAAAGCTTAGATATATATAAAACTTACATAAAATCTGAAGGTTAAAAAGGTGAGTGTGTTTTTGACCCTGAACGGTCTGCTTCTTTCTCTAGAGCTTCTTGTCTTGTCTCAAAATTCCAGATTTCAGAGCCCAGGCTGGTAGAGAGTAGAAAATGTTAAGAGATGAAAAGCAGTAGAATGAAAGCAGAGTAAAAACTAAAATGCTGCAGAGAGGGGGAAATAATGGTCCTTCAGATCGCTCTTAGCTGATAACCTGATAATTTTAGGAAGGTTTAGGATCACGGAAGAACTTTTTCTCTGAACTGGCCATATCAGCTTGCCGAAGCATCGGGGACAGCTTTATTCTTGCTGTGCACAGAGGGATATAGCCTTTACCCTGCCTGTGTCCTTCTCCCTGCTGTGTCCCAGATGAGTCCAGCTGCAGCGGTGCACGCCAGCTGTCCTCCCCCGAGCGCCGGCCCGCGGCTGGCTCTGACACAGACAGCTCCGTGGAGGAGGAGAGCGACTTCGACACCATGCCAGAAATTGAGAGCGACAAGAACATCATCCGCACTAAGGTAGGGCTGGTGCTGCAGCTGGGGCCCTCGTGCTTGGCCCTGGGCATGTCCAGGCCATGACCAGTGCTGGTCACTTCAGTGAAATCTCAAAAATCCTCTTCCCTTTCAGGGTGGATTTCATCTAATGAAGCCAAATGTGCTTCTTAGCATTTTTTTCAGCCAGTGAAAGTTTTCCCACTGTGCTAAGAGTGCTGCTGAAATGGGTGCTGTATTATGGAAAATCAAAATGTATTTGGGACTATTGATAAAGGAGGAAAATGCCCAGCGTGGAAAGTTCAAGGAGGTTCAAGGAAGACAGGGAGAAAATAATCTGCAACAGTAGGTGGCTATTGAGTACAAGTAGTGTGATTACAGTGGATGTGCAGAAGGGCTTTAAGCCAGCAGCTCTCAAACTGCCTCCTTTTGTCATCCTACTCTGCTCTGTGTGGTTGGAGCCATTCCTGGAGGTCAGAGGATTTTGCAGAACTCCCTCCCATAGAATCAAGGGACGCAGTGAGTTCACTGTGCAAAACCAGTCCAAATACCACCAAGCTGCAAATATGTCAAGATCTTCTACTGCCATCTGTAATCTGCATTGGTTCTTTTGTGTTTTCTCCCCTCTTTCCTCACCCACTAATGTTTTAGGTGTTCCTCTATCTATCAGACTTGTCCAGGAAAGACCGAAGGATTGTCAGCAAAAAGTACAAAATCTATTTCTGGTAAGGCCCAAACTCTGGACCCAGAGTCTCTGATTGTGGAGTCTGTCCACATGTCCTTCTTCTGAACCACTTCTGAACTATCCTCTTACTCATTCTGACCATGTTCCAGCCAATAACTGCAGATCCCACATACCTCAAGTAAGGACATTTGTGGGCCAGTGCACACATGATCCTGGCAGTGGATTATGTTTTGCATCATTGCTTTTAAGTGTACTGGAACATAGTGGGAAGAGGGAGAAACTGGCACTCAAATACCTGAATTTGTGGCCGACATCCTGGCTTTCCCTGTGCCCTTAGCATTTGCCTCCTGTGTGCCTGAGCACACGTGCTCCTCTGCTTCAGGGGGTCATAATGAGATCATAACCCCAGAGCAGTGGGGTGTGCACGTTCCTCCACAAGCACTGTGGGGCTCTCTTACGAGTGTGCACCCCTGGTTTTGGTGTGTGTGTGTAACTGCTGCTGCTGTCTCTCCTCTGCAGGAACATCATCACCATTGCGGTGTTCTATGCCCTGCCGGTCATCCAGCTCGTCATCACTTACCAGACGGTGCGTTTGGCCCCCCCACGGCTCTCCCCTCTTGCTTTAAGCTTGCTCTGTGCTGATGTTGTGCAAGGATGACAGTCACAGTGGAACTGGGATCACCCAGGAGTTCTGCTCTGTGTGAGGAGCAGTTTACCTTAGCTGCTCTCTCTGTGCTGTATTGATGTTACAGTGAGTTTGGCTCACTGGGATTATGGTTCTGTTGTTTTCGCTTGGGAAGTGGGAGTGCTGCTGTGTTCCTGCTCAGCTGATGTCTCCTTTGGGTCCTGTTTCATTTTAGAGACAGGAGGAATTTGATTTTATTATCTAAGAGACAGCCAAAACCAAGTAGTGTTTGCTGTGATTTCTCCTCCCTTCTCCCAACCCTTGCTATCCTGCTGTTATGCAGATAGCTGCAAGCAGGTCTGTTAGTGGGGGGGTTGAGAGCACACAATGTTTCCTCTGAAGACTATTAGCAGGTCTGTGGCCCGTGACAACATCTTGTCCTACCCTAAAAGCTTCACTTGCAGACGTCAGTGCTCCCCTGAGCTAGGCTGTACACCATGTGTTTGTGCAGTGTTTGCATGGGGCAAATGCCCCAGAGCAGGAGGATTTGCTAATGCCAGGTCTCCCACCTGCTCTGTGTCCAGGTAGTGAACGTGACAGGCAATCAGGACATCTGCTACTACAACTTCCTGTGTGCTCATCCCCTTGGGGTGCTGAGGTGAGTGAGCCCTTTCATCACTGCGTATTTGTCTCATGCCTCCTGAGTGTTTGTGCTGTGCCCAGGTCAGGATCTTACGCTTGCCAGGCTCACAGTAGCAGTGTTGATAAGACCACTGGGAGTTTAGGACTCTGATCTTTCTGTTTTGCTCAGCAGTGGTGCTCTGTTGCAGTGAGACAGACGCACCCTGGAATTTGTGGGACCTGGGCACCCCTTGGAAATCACTGGCACGGCAATGAGGTGCTCTATTGGACACTTGTATCCAAGGTGCAGCAGCTCTGCAAAGAAGTTCAGTCCTTTCAGTGTAGCATTTTTCTAATTTGAGAGTGCAAGAAAGCCCAGAGTTGGGCTCTCAGAAGAAGTGTTACATTAACTGGGACAGGTGAACTATTCAAACTAAAATAGTCATCTAGAACGTAAAATTGCAGTTCGGCAGCTGCTGAGCCCCATAGTGGAGGGGAGCAAAATGGACTCAGCTTATCACAGCCCAGGGTTCAGCTTCCTGCTGCTGTGCTGCCTTTGCCTTAAACCTTCTTCTTTCCTGCAGTGCCTTCAACAACATCCTCAGCAACGTGGGCCACATGATGCTGGGCTTTCTCTTCCTGCTCATTGTGCTGCGCAGGGACATCCTGCACCGCCGGGCCATGGAGATGAAAGATATCTACACCCTGGTACAAAGCATGATTGCCTGGGGCTGGGTGGAGGCAAGGAAGATGGAGTGAGCTCAAAAACCAGAATCACACACAGTGGGTTTTCACTTGCCTTCCTTGCTGGAGGGTTGAATCCTCCTCTTTTTTTTCCTCCTGTGCAGAAGGGTCTAGGTGGGACACTTATATTCCTGCACACCCCAGGGCTATGCTGCTTACAGTATGTCCATACTGCTGTGGTGACCCAGCCTGGGCTTGTGAAGACAGGGAGGTTAATAGAGGAAGGACTCCCATGGCTCTGGCTTTTCCTGCAGCACTCACTGTGGAGGAACTGGGACAGCAGGAGTGTCCCAAGACGCTTCTCTTTGTGATGTTTGATTTGTCTTAACACAGGAGCTGCTCTTGCTAACTCAGAGGAATTTGGCTGCTTCTGTCTCTGAGGCAGAGCTGCTGGTAGCCAGAGCTTCTGTAGTCTCTCATGGGACAGGATGGAGAAATCTGCAGCTCTTTGGGCACAGGTGGTGGTGGTTTGTGGAGACAGACAGCTCTGTTTTCATGGGCTTGGTAACAAGTAATGGCATTAGCAGTTGTAAGGGTCTGCTGCTTGTGATTTTCAGGTGAGATCTTTGTCAAATTGTGATAGAGATGCCTTCTCACACTGGCTGATGGGCTCTGCTCCTCAGGTGCTTCTAACACCCTACTGACCACAAGAGCAGTTCTGGGTCCACAGTCCTCTCAGTTTTGGGCAGGATGTAGCATGGCATGAGATACAGGACAGAGATTTCCAGTCTCATGATGTCAGTACCAAGACACTGAAGTCTTCAGACCAGAACTTTCAGCATAATTAGCTTGGGTTTGTTGCCTGTGGATTCACCTGGCTATGCCATGTGTCTAAATCCAGAGCCCGTGGTTGCATGCAGGGCACTGTGCTGCACTGGTGACTGGAGGACTTGTGTTAGGAGGGATGAAGTGATGGAGAAAGGAAGCTTGCTTGTGATCAAGACAGTGAGGATTATTAACTACACAGCTCTGTTCTCTTCCAGGACTACGGGATCCCAAAGCATTTTGGTCTCTTTTATGCTATGGGCATTGCTCTGATGATGGAAGGGGTTCTCAGTGCCTGTTACCACGTCTGCCCTAATTACTCCAATTTCCAGTTTGGTAAGCTGAGTTCCCTTTCTCCTTTTGAGCTGGAGTTAAGATTTGCCACATTCTGTCTCCCACTGAACTGATGACGTTTCCCATCCCTCTACCCTTGCAAGTGTCTCTGGAGCCTGCCTGTTTCAGAGCTCAGTCAGGAGGTTGTGATGCCCTGTGGGCACTTATTTTATGAGCCCCTTTAGTTTTTGTTGCCCCAGACCATGAAAGATGTGCTGCAAGGTGGCAGAGCTGTGCTGTACAGTGTAGTGCAGCAGCAGGGCAAAACCCAAGGCTGGCAGGCACAGACCCCTGATGCTTTGTGTGCCCTTGGAGCAGCTTTCTGGGGCCACTGGCAGAAGCTGTTTGCACTGTTTGTGTTGTGTCCCTCCACAGACACCTCCTTCATGTACATGATCGCAGGACTGTGCATGCTCAAGCTCTACCAGACCCGACACCCAGACATCAATGCCAGCGCCTACTCTGCCTATGCCTCCTTTGCTGTGGTGATCTCCCTGGCTGTCCTTGGAGTGGTATGGCTCCCTCTGACCCACCTGCTTCTCTGGGAAGGAGATGGCACGGCTGGGAGCGTGGCTTAGGTCTGAAAATGACTGGGGAAAATAGCAGAGTAAGATAAGAATGTGTTAAGTAGCTGTTAGCATTTGAATTCTCAGTTCTGCTGGGCTTTACTCCTCCCTTCCCCTGAGGTTTCAGGTAGGAGAAGAGCAGAGCAGTTTCTTCTAGGTGGGCTGCTTTTTTTGGGCTTTGATCACCACATGCCGTCCTGCTAAAGAGGAGATGGGTGTGTCCAAGCACACAGACATTCTTCCTGTGGCATGATTCACATTGGAGGAAAGAGGGCTGAGGCTGGCTGAGCTTCCAAGATCAAGTAGCTTATACCTGATTGCTCGTGCCTGTTTTTCCCCTTTGGAAAACTCTGTGTTGTTTGGCACAGCTCCGGCAGTTGGCCTCTCAATCTTTGGAGAGGGGGAGGCTAAGATAATGTCTGAGGGGCTCTCAGGCAAATTCCTGGAGTACCTGCCTATGGAAGGGCACTGGAGCAGAAGCTACAGGACTTTGCATGTTTGCTCATAGCACTGTAAGTCCTCACCAGAATCCCCAGCCTCTGCTTTACTTTGGAGGTCTCTGCTTCCCATCTGTTGAAGGACTCATTTTCCTTCATCAGTAACCAGGCAAAATCCATGGAATTCTTGCTCTGAACTAGCAGCTAGATCCCAGTGGGCTGTCAGCTCCTCACTACCACGTAATGCAGAGGTCTCTGTTTATGACTGTCTGTGGGATAAGGCATGCAGGAGGAGCTGGTGACCTTGGGACTTCCCAAGAATCTTTTGATAGGTGTAGTAAATCTTGACAACCCAGGTTCAAAACATGGAGACTTTATTATGGATTGCTCTGTCTTCTTTTGTGGGATGCTTTGAAGCTGTTTAGTGGAGCTTGAAAGCAGCATGTCTCCCTTGTTCCATTCATGGAGAAGTGGCTTTTCTGCTTGTTTTTTGGTGTGTGGCTTTTTTTCTCTGCCCACACAAAGTGAAAAGATCAGGTGAGTGCTTTGCCCCAGGGAAGGGGTGTGGTTACAGCCTGATGGCAGATCAAGAGTTTCTGGACTCCTTATTGTGTGAATGAAAACTTAGGGCTTTAGCAAACGCTTAAATAAAATGAAAGTGCACAGTAGGAGCAATTACCTGCAGAGCACTTCTGTCCTTTTTGGTCTACTTTGCCACAGCTGTTGAAGTAATGGTTGGTTCCCTGACTGCCTTTGTAAAAATCTGCCTCCTGGCCAGAGAGCTGCTGCCCAGCTCAGCAGAGAGAGCTTGCCTGGCCTGGGAGTCCCTGCACTGCTGCTCCCTGGGCCAGCTGCTGTCCTTCCAGTTTGTCTAAAGGGGCATTCCAAAAGAGTGGTCTCCTCTCCAGGTTGCTGAGCTCCTCTTGCTTCTCTGGACTTAATCTTGAATTTATAGATCTGTTTTCTGGTTGGAAGTTCTAGGGGTTTCTTTTCCATGTTCAGTAAGGCTGTTTAATGTCCCATGGTGATGTAGGACAGGAAAGGATTGTCCTGCTAAAAGAGGGCTCAGTTTACTTTTAAAATACCTTTGCTTTCAGGTGTTTGGGAAGAATGACATGTGGTTCTGGGTTATTTTCTCAATGATCCACGTCTTGGCCTCGCTGGCTCTCAGCACCCAGATCTACTACATGGGCCGCTTTAAGATCGGTGAGTGCTGTGACCGACCCGTGTCCCCCCGGCTGGGCGGGTGCCTCCCGTCCTCACCTGCCTGTGCAGCACAGTCCTGTGGCCCCTCTTCTGGGCTACCCTGTCCTCTCATCCATCTGGTGTTCTCCTGGCCTCTGAAGTCCTTGTGCTACTGCTTCCCAGAGCAGTGGGAATCAGCAGGAGCCGTGTGCTCTGTGGTGGCAGGACGGCTGGGCTCTGAGGGAGCTGCCCTGCAGCTGCAGCTCTCCCTGGTGCTGTGCTCAGAGGGGTGACCTACACCCTGTCAGGGGGGAGAGGCTCTGCTGGGGAGCCTGGCTCTTGTGCTCTGCTTATAAACCTGTTTCTCCTTCCTCTTCTGCTCCTGTGTGCCTCAGACGGCCCAGACTCAGGTAACTGTCTGCAGCTTTCCTTTTTCCCTGTTGAACTGATTGTGCTGAGGTGTAGCAGCTGGGAATTGCATGGATGTGTGTGGGGAGGCAGGATCGTGTGCCACCTGGGGTCAGCTCTTGGGAAGTGAAGCCGGTTTGCCAGCAGCACTGCCAGTCCTGTTCCTTGGCAGGAAGGGGGTGATGCAGCACAGGATCAGAACTCAGATCTTGGTGCAGGAGCCTTTTCAAGCTCTGCCTCGTGGCTAAAGGGGAATATCTGTGTTCATGCATGCTCGTCCATCCCCGCCGCCACTGATGGCTCTGCAGTGAAACTTCTGCAATGCTTTTGAGAGCAGGAGTGTCTTGAGTGTGCTCTGCCCTTCTAGGACCCTCTAAAGCCTGTGGGACCTGTTTCTGCTGTTTCCCTGCTCCAGCAGCTTGTTCCATGGAAGGTGCTTTCCCCCCTTCCTATGTACACACACACCTTTCTTCCAGAGATGGGATTGCAAAGCCAGCCTCTACACATACAGGCAGGGCCTGTGTGACTTCTGAATAGAGAGATCTTTTAATTTATATTTGTTGTAACCTGTTGTTCTGGCCAAATGCCATCCGCATCCTGTGGTGGATGCCCTTCTGCTCAGCACCGACTGCTCCCAAAGGGCAAGTACATGAATCTGCTGACACCTTGGGTTCTCGGTTGTCAGCTGGTGGGTGTCAGCTTCTTCCTCATAGGCATTTTAGAGCTCACTGTGCTGGCTGTTCTGGCTTTTTATGCTTTCCTTTGACAGACCTGGGCATATTTCGGCGAGCAGTGATGGTGCTGTACACGGATTGTATCCAGCAGTGCAGCCGACCAATGTACATGGTAGGTGACTTCTCATCTCCAGCACCTCTCAGCAATTCCTCACTCTTTAGGCAATGTACAGTCAAAAGAGGTGGGGCTATTTGAGAAAGTCCTTGCTTCCCTTGTTCTCCCTCCCCCAAAATGGTTGGGTGAGTGTAGGTCTCTGCTGGAGTGGTTTACCCCCAACTTCCAGGCCTCCTCTGGTCTCAGCCTTGGTGAATAAAACAACAGAGCAAAGGCGATACAAAGAGTACAGGATTTGCCTTTGCACTTGCTCTCTGGGAGCATCCATTCAGAGGAACAGGTACGAGGCTCTGTGCAGTGCAGCCTCTCCAGGGAAGGCTGCAGCTATTTTGGTTTTGTGGCTTAAGCAAAAGCAATTGTCATTTCTGCAGCACCTCAGGGCAGACAGCAGAAAGGTAAGAAAAGGTGGCTGTTACCTTTTGTCCCCCTGATTGCTTTCTCCTTGGCAGAGAGTGCTAATTAGGGCT
Source organism: Rhipidura dahli (assembly GCA_013399225.1). Lineage (NCBI taxonomy): Eukaryota > Metazoa > Chordata > Aves > Passeriformes > Rhipiduridae > Rhipidura > Rhipidura dahli. Next base: position 548,405 of record VXAC01002204.1, read on the forward strand.
TGAAGCCAAATGGAGCTTTTTACCCATGAGCATCCTTTTGCTTAATTTTTTATTTATTCTCCCATCTCTGAATAAGCAAACTCGGTCCATTCAGGCATGAAGTAAACCTGGCCAGCTTGAAATAGCTACATCATGAAAGCAGCTGTAAGCATAAATGCACATGCCCCACAGATAGAATCCTTCTGCCTGCTGTAGTTACAGTGCTTCCCTAGCTAATGGTGAGATGGGAGGAAGAAGGGGCTCTCTGAATATGTGCAGGATGCTGTCCAGAGCTTCCCCTGCTGCCTCTTCCAAGCACGTCCTTGCTCTCTGCAGTAATTCTTCTGTAGAACAGTGGGAGGGAAGGAATCTAACTAGAAAAACAGTAGAAGCAGTCAAAGGATTCACAGAACCTCCTGAGGCCCCTTAAGTGCTGAGCTTGTCCTTTTTTCGATGCTTAAGTCTCCTTGCAACGCTTTCTTAAAATTTTTGAGGATCAGAGCAGTTTCCACCTGATAAAAGCTCCTGCAGAGCCAGGTGCACGTGTGTTTGAAGAACCAGAGTCCAAATCCTCACATAATGCTCTCCTGAACTTCTGAGGCAAAGGCCTTTTTTGCATACCCTTTTCATTTCATCTGATCATCAGTGCCTTTTCTCCAGGACAGGATGGTGCTGCTCATTGTTGGGAATGTGGTCAACTGGTCCTTGTAAGTACTGGCATGTGGGTGCCTTGTGTATTTGTGCATGTGAGCAGCAGGATTTGGTACTGGCACAGGGGTGGCCTGGAGTGATGGGGAGATGCAGCAGTGTCTGTGCAATAATCCTGTGCTGGGGCCCTTCTGACGTGTTTTGGCAGGCAGATCCATGGGATGCAGTGCATGGAGCATCCCTGAGCTTTTCAGCTGGGGCTGTCTGATGGCTTGTGTCTGAGGGAGTTTGTGCAAGGCTGGCCTGGTTCTGTGCTGCTGTGTTGTGCTTCCCACAGAGCTGGGAGATCTCTCTGGCACAGCCAAGGTACAGGAGACCTGATGGATACTCAGTCAAAGAGCCTGGCTGAGCAGTAACTGCATGGGAGGGATCAGCTCTTGGATGAGACCTAAAATCATAGCCCCAGGCTCTTGCTTGTGACTAAAGCTGCTTCTCAGGGATGTGTCTTCAGCCAAATGTACAGGTCCAGGGCCAGATCCTACTGAGTGAGATGTGTTTGGCCATGGGTTGGAAGCCATCCAGGGCCCTTGCCTGTCCTCTGGGGTCTCCAGTTGCTTCAGCAGCTGACCATGGCTACATTTCCTTGGCTGGGAGCAGAGGCAAACAGTGCATTTCCTCCAGGGAGCTGTGGTGCTGTGGCACTGGTGCTGTGTCCTGCAGGCTTGGGTGGGGGGTGGAACAGTGTGTGGCTGTCAGTTTGGGGATGTACCCTGTCCCCAGTGAAAGAAGCTGGCTGAGGTCCCTTTTATCCTCTGTCTCAGTGCAATCTTTGGGCTGGTGTATCGGCCCAGAGACTTCGCCTCCTACATACTGGGAATCTTCATCTGTAACCTGCTGCTGTATCTGGCCTTCTACATCATCATGAAGGTAACAGGAGGCAGCTGTAGCTGTCCCTGAGGCCCCTGTTGCCAAAGGGCAAGGGGTGGGCCTTTTTTCTGGCTGCAGTTTGGGTTCCTGTGGTGCTGCAGAGGGATGTGGAGGGCCCTTTGTGGGGCTCTGGGAGGGGCAGGGTGTTGGGGAGGGATGGTGTTTAGGCATTTCAGGGGTGGCTGGGCTGTGTCTTTGGGGGTGGGCAACCCTTCACAGATGCAGATGGTACAGGCTGGTATGTGAGCCCTGTGAATGGCTCTGTCCCCTGGGAAGAACTCAGGGTGTGTCCCTGTCTGCAGCTCCGCAGCTCTGAGAAGCTCCTGCCCATCCCCATGTTCTGCATCGTGGCCACAGCAGTGGTGTGGGCAGCTGCCCTCTACTTCTTCTTCCAGACCCTCAGCAGCTGGGAGGTAAACTTCCATTTTTTTTTGTTCTTCTGTCCATCTTTGTCTCATCATCTTTCCTTCTTGGTGCTTGTTTTGCACAAAGACAACTCTGGAGAAGAGTCTTGGGCTGCTCGTGGGGAGTTGAAATGGTTGACTTCATTTAGCAGATTTGTGAAGGGAGCATGGGAAGCTGTGCTGAGCCAATAATGACTGTAGCTGTGTAGAGGCTGTTTATGACCCACATGATCTGGAGGTGACTGGCCCTTCCTAGGGGACAGAGGAGGAGCTGGGGATCTGGAAAGAAAAGTGGGAAAATCCTGACCAGTGCTGGGTGGAAGACATCCCTGGATTAGATGGCCACCTGGGGTCAACCAGGTCAGCCTGCCTGGGCTTGTTAGGGGTCTCAGTGACCTGGGAGGCCATGAAATCCTGACTGGGTGCCTTCTAACAGGATGTCACATCCTTCTCCATGGAAATGAGGGGCTTGCTCCAGAGCGGTCTGGTGGAGACTGCGCAGCTTGTGCTGTTCAGGACCTCAGATGTGGAGACCAGAGGGTTCCCCTTGGATATGTGGGTTGTGGTCCCAGATCCATTCTGAGGTCCACGTATAACACTGTGTTCATGGCCTGCCCTTGCCACATATCTGGCCAGCACAGCACCTTTTCCTGGATCCTGCTTGGAGGGTTAAGACAGGGTGATCCCTGTAGGGGCCAGCAAGGGCCCACTATGGGTGGATATCAGGTCCTGACCCTCTGCCTGCCCTCCTAGGAGACTCCAGCAGAGTCCCGGGAAAAGAACCGGCCATGCATCCTGCTGGGATTCTTTGATGACCACGATGTCTGGCACTTCCTCTCTGCAGCTGCCTTGTTCTTCTCCTTTCTGGTGAGTCCTGCTGAGCCTCCCATTCTGCTGGATGGCCTCACCCTCTCCTCTTTCACCTTGCTCCCCTCTATCCATGTGGAGCTGTGACTGCTCCAGAACTCCACAGAAGTGCCCCAGTTCCTCTGCTTGGCTCTACCTCCAGACTTCCTTCACAGTGGGATGCTCCTTATCAGTGGGATCAGGCATCAGGCTTTCTCCTTTACTTTATTTCTCTCCCAGTGCCTCCTGGCCTCAAATTCCATCTGGGGCTGTGGGTCACACAGCTGTTGTGGGGAAGCTGAGGGGCTGCTGTTGTGACCATTGATTCATGGATTTGTGAATACCTCCCATGAAAGCAAGGCCTGAAGATCTGAAAGGAAGGTCTTCCTGGCCAACAAGACCTGAATCTGGCTTGCATTTTCCTCCTCAGGTCCTGCTGACCCTGGATGATGACCTGGATACGGTGCGCAGGGACAAGATCCCGGTGTTCTGAGTCCCCAGGGACAGGGGTGCAGAGGTGTCCCAAACCACTCAGCCAAAGGCACCGGGCCACTGGTGTCTGTGGGGAATGAGCCTGCTTCCATGGCCAACAGCCCGGTTGGGAGCAGGGGAGCTGGATCCCACAGCAGGCACGAAGGGGTGCTGTGGCAACTGAGGTGGGACCAGGAGGGAAGACGTTTGCTCCTTTCCCGCTGCATCCTCTGGGGCAGGCTTGATCCAGAGGCCAAGGTCATTGCACAGCCCTCTGGCTTGTGGGTGCAGTGGGTGCTGGAGCCAGTGATGGGGGAGGAAACAGGAGGGGGAGGCATATTAGAGACCTTTGCTGCTCTTCCTTCTTGCTGATGTGCTCCGCTTCCTCTCCGGTGAGCAGGCTTGAGAAGTGCCACGCAGCACCTCCTGCACTGGGAGCTGATGCCTGCACCCTGCAGGCTGCTACCCTCAGAGTCCCTTCAGCAGCACAGGGAGAGCATTTGGTTCCTGTCCTGTAGCAGCTGAGGGAGCAAAGGACTCCAAACTGAGGTGGCAGTGGGGGGACTGTGTTTTCTGTTTTCTTCTTTTTGTTGGAGAGACTCCTCCAGTAGCTGGTGGGGAGCCGCGGTACCAAGGCTGCAGCGTTGGTGGGAGGTGATGAATAGAGCTGCCCCTAAGGGCTCTGCCAGACTCAGAGCCTCCTGCCTTGCTCTTGCAGCCTTTCTGTCACTGCTGTTAAACAGCCACGCTCCTCTGGCAGCTCCAGTGCTGGCACTTGTCAGTGTGCTGATCTCTGTTACAGCACCACAAGTGCTCTCCTCAAGCGACCCCAAGAGACACCGCACAGCAAAGCCACATCCTTCTGTGGCAGCACTTGGCTCCTGCTGTGTGCCTTGCCAAAGGAGCAGGGTGGGACAGGGAGGTTTTCCAGCATCCTCAGACTTTCTCCTCCCGTGAGCTTGCTTTGGACAGCCTTTGCAAAGCAGGTTTCCTTATGGCTAGGGAGTGTGAAGGTTTGGGGCAGTTGAGCTCTTTAGCTAAAGATCTGGACCAAACTTTCTTCTCCAACTTGTCTGAATCTGAAATTAGTTTTTTAATGACTTCTGCAATCTTTCCAGTTTCTTAGTTATTTTTAAAAGCAAGAGTAAGGTGTGAATTATTTGAGGCCTTGCATCTAAAATGGGACCTGTTTTGCTAATTTGCAATTAAATGTGTTCTTTGAGGCCTGCTGTCCTTATTTTTGTCATTGCCTGAGCATTTTTACTTTGGTGTATGTGCATGTAGCCAGTGATGCAAAGATTTCATTCCACTTCTGCTTACTAAAGCAGATGACTCTGGTGATGTTTTACTTCAAGAGTCTGTATCTCCTTGAACAGTTTTGCACCAGCTGGTTTTTATTTTTTCCTAAGTTGGAGTTTGTCGAGATGGTCAATAAAACGGCTGTTCCTGGTTCCCTGCTCTGCAGGTTAATCTGAATTCTTCTTGCTCCTGCTCCCAGCAGCAGCAGAGACAGCAGTCGGGGCAGAGGGGTGCCCAGTGGTGTCACACAGCTGCAACCATCTTTGGGACTGTCACAGGCATTTCCTGAGCATAGGTGTGGATGACCTGCTTGTTCTCTTAACCAAATTGCCTTTGTGAGGCTACTTAAAGAACAGACACTCGTTTGTCACTGTAGTCCCTTGGGCAGGGTGAGGAGAGGGCTGGAGGAGGATGACACAAGAGGCTGCCAGCCTCTATCTTTCCGAGCAGAGCTGCTCTGCTCTGGAGGGTGTCAGAGTAGCTGTGCCAGACTGAAGGAGGACCTGTGTGCCCCCAAATTTGTCCAGTTCTGAGGACACATTTTTTATAAAAGATACTCTTTCTCACTGTGTCTTTCATGATCTGTATGACCTTTCATAATCTCTCAGACCTTGTTCCAAGCTGGTATTTGTTTCTAGCCAGGAGGCTGGTAATCTTCTCTAAATTGAAATGTGAGGAAAAAAAATATGTTGAACAGCAGTTGGAAGGCTCGATGTAGGAGGCAGAAGAGCATATGGGCTCGCTGGGCTGAGCAGAGATGAGCACAGCATGGAAGGGTAAGGTGGTAGCAAGGAGGGAGAGGGAGGCTGGAGAACAGCACAGAATGAACAGAAAACCATGACAGAATTCAATTAACTACAAGGAAAGGCACCTCAAGCCTGAGAGAGATGGGAGGAAGGGTTGGAATCGTCGCCCTGCTGCTTCTGTGCTTCCAGCTTGATGCATCAATTTTTAAAATCTCCTCCTAGCTCTGCCCTGCCTGCTGGGCTCTGTTCGTGCTTCAGCTCTCCCACCTAGTGGCCACCTGAGCCCTCAGTTGCTGCGGGTCTGGCTGGGCACCCGGGCAGTGTGTGCTCCCAGCTGCCCCAGGCACGCTTGGCTCTGCAGCCCTTGCCCCAGAAATGGAGCTTGTCTTGAGTGCTGCTGTCCTTCTGCTGGCCCCTGCCCTCGGGCAGGATTGATCAACCTCGCTGGGTGTATGGGGGCCCCTCATTCCATCATCTGCAGGGGTCATGCTGTTGTTTTCTCACCTCTGAGAGACACATGTGCAGGGGTAAAAGCAGAGCAGCACCATGGAATTGTGTTGGGAGGTGAGGGGGCCTCTCTGCTGCCCATGGGCTGGTAGTGGAGTCCCTGCTGTGCTCATGCTTGGGATAAGCTGCTGTCACAACTCCTGAAAGGGAAAACAAACCGTGCCATGGGCAGGGACACCTCCCATTAGAGCACAGGGCTCAAAGCCCTGTCCAACCAGGCCTTTCTAAAGATGGTGCATGCACCACCTCTCTGGACAACCTGTTTTAGTGTTTTACCACTCTCATTGTAAAAAACTTCTTCCTTACATTCCATATATTCCCTGTTCTCTCAGGAAATGTAGGTAAAGTTGTTCTGCCCAGTACAACTCAAAGGAGAAGGAAATAGCTTGTGTATAATACTAATGCCCCCTCACAGGTTAGGAAAACTCCCAGGGGTCATGTGAGCTGATACACCTGCCCCTCGAGCCTCTGGGCTGGCAGAAGAGCAGCCAAGGCAGCGCAGTGTGGAAGAGGAAGGCAGCTGCCTCATGTCCTGTTTCCCCTCCCCTGTGCTATGACTGAACTGTACCCATGGGCTGTCACTGAAGGAACAGAAGCCTGTCTGTCTTAATACTAAACTTCAGCCTTTTTTAAAATTAAGACCTCCCCTAAAGGTGATTTCTATGCCTGCAAGAATTTTGAGATATACAAGCCAGGTTTTCTGAAGCTTCTGAAAAGAACTGTTTCCTAGTAATTCAGTATTGCACAATCTCCCAAAAAAGCCTTTACTTACCTTGCAGGGTCTCTGTACTGCTCTCATCCAAACCGCATCTTTTAGCTTCAAACTGTGACAAAAGAACTGTCTTAGACCACTTCAAAACCAATGCAAGGGACTGTGATGAGAAGCACTTTATAAAGCTGAAGTTGTATCTCAACAGTGATCACTGTCACTGGAGCAGGGACAGCACTTGCCATGTATTTTTTAGATACTACAGGATCGGTATTTATTTCTCCCGAATTACATAGTTTTGTGTCTCCAAATAATGTGGTGCCTAACGCTGGTATAGGCAGAGAATGTACATCAGTGGAAAACTTTTACTGTAAATTCCCAGTCTCAAAGCAAAGCTAAGTAAAACTCTTTTAAGTATTTTTACCTATACTTAAGAGTGAATGGCATAGCTTTCCAGGGGGAAAGAAGCTGTACCAACAAGAACACAACATTCAAAGAGTGTTTTTCTTTTTTTTTAATAAAATACTATCATGTTCATATCTATACAAATAATTATTACAACTATTAAACAAATTATTACATTTAACAATAGAAATCTCAGAACTCTGAACAAGATCATGGTTTGGGATATTTACACCTGAATGTGACACATTTGTAAAAAGATGTCTAAAATAAACAGAGCAACATCTTATTTACAACTGGAAAATGATGTTCCTGTTCATTCATTATACATTTCTACTGCAGAGTTCCTATTTTCCATTACAAAATAGTAAGGACTTTCCACCGGGACTGTATCCAAGTAATTTACAGCTGTATAAAACAGAAACACAGCAGAATACTCTGGACTGAATATAAATAATTTACATTGTGGAGGGCAACAGTATCTTTGATTAATCTCCTGTGGCAAAATCCATATTTGCTTCCCTTCTCATAGTGAGCAGGCAGGAACAGGGTCCAACCCCCACAAGCTCCTGTTGTTTCACACTTGTGATTGCCAGAACAGCAGCACGTATTGCAAACTTGGAAACCTTGTAAAGATAATTTTGGTGAGGCGGAAAAAAAAGCCTTTAAAAAAAATTACCTCAGAAAAACTGGTATCAACAAATAATAAATGATGTCTGTGTAACTAATCAGGGCTTGCTCTCAGAGAATGTGAATTTGTATTGTCAGGACCGAAAATCTCTGCTAAATCTTTCACCAGTTCACGGAGTAACCTGCTCTGAGTGGGAATAAAGCCTTGGTGCTCTGAGGTTTCCAATTTACAGATTGCAGAGGCAGTAGGAAATTGAAAACGCCCTCACATGAACCTGTGTCTGCTACCCATGCTGGATCACAGCAGTGGGAGAAGGGAACAGCAGTAGTTGGTAACAGCTCAGTGACAGTGAGGAATGGAGCTCCTATTATAGCACTGTATCAGAAAACAAAACAAATATGACTGATCTGCTATAAACTGATTAAATTCTATTGTCTTGCCAGTGAAAGTGGGATCATTATTAAGGTGATGAGCATGAAACTTACTAGGGGAACAGCAAAAGATGACAGCTCTTAGCACACTCAGTCATCCAGAAACAGCAGGAGTTTACTGAGGAATTGAGCCAGGCCTGTGCAACTACCTCAGAAAAAGGTGAAAAGACAACAGGACACCAGAAATAATTAAATGGCCCCTCTTCTCCAGCCGTGCCCTCTGCAAGTTGCCCTGCCACACAACTTATTTCCTGCAACAGCACTACAGTCACCAACCACAGCAGCAGCAGCACAGCTTTAAAGTGCAGTAGGAAATCTGTGCAAAGTTCAGGAGGCTCTGGGACTCGCACAGTGCATTTACTTTTTTTTCAGAGAGGTGCTCTTCCACCTGGGCAGCAGCACAGTAATGAGCTGGAAGCATGAGCTGGAAAACCCATTCCAGTAAGGCTCAGCCCCCAGCTCAAATCACTTTAGTTCTTATTTTCTTTAACTGTTCCTAAATGAGGTCCTTTCTCTCCAGAAAAAGGTATATAAATATTAACACATTAATATTTTATTTCCTGCTTTCAGTTTAGTCTATCTCTGCTCTTACTCTCCCAGGCTGTTTAAGGGATTAATATGGACTACACTGACACACACACCATCCAGCCCAGTATTATTTATTGTTTGTTGAAGTCATTTAGGCCAAGCTGAAACCCACAGCCACACAATGCCTGTCAGCTTTGGCAGTCCCACCCCAGAGGTAGTGCCCAACCTTTCCCTTCCACTGCTGATCTTTCTAAATTAAGCATTACTGGGTATTTTTCCTTCCTTCAAAGCCAAAACAGACCCTGTGTAAGTAACCCTCAAAAAAAGTATTAGGGAGAGAGAATGCAATTCTCAGGCTAACAAATCACAGCTAAATCCACAAAATCTTTGCCATGTACATTCTGAAAAACAAAGATGTAGTAGGGTAATTGGATAGTCCTCAGGAGAAAAAGGTGATAATTGTTGTCATTGATGCTTGCTGCAGAAATTGTATTTGCTTGTCAAATGTTTTTCATAACAAGTAAACCAGAACAATTTCATCTGCAGAAGCTCTTTTTTCAAACTGCCCTCTCCAAGCACAGATCAAGGAAAGGTGAGCCTTATCAACCCGACAGCTAAGCACAGCAGGTTCAGTGGGAGGGGAAAGGAAAAATAAAGAAAAGAATTTGTAAGATGTTGCAATTGCTCCTCTTCCTGAAAGCAGAACCTGAGGCCCTGGGCAAAGACTGAGACACCAATGTGTCAGTGCCACAAAGTGACTTAGAAAACTAAGTGCAAGAAGCCTGGTGCATGTGGAATGGCAGGCAGGATTAGTTTACAGTGACAAGGAAAACCCCAAACAATTTAATAATTAAAAACTAAGAAATTTAACATCTAATTTCCTCTCTTTTGATGTGAAATATCCATTCCCTTCACTGTTCCCTCTAAAGGCAAAGGAGTGTGAACATGTGAGAAGATGAAACCCACAAGCTTCTCTCAAACCAGGGGACCAGGCCAGGTTCAGCATTCAAAGCCCATCTTGGACAGTCAAGTAGACCAAAAGGCTACACAACAGATCCAATTTTCCTTTAATTAAAGTTATCTGAAGGCCAGTCAGCAGTGTAAACATCAGAATTAGGATGAATGTGTTGATAAGAAGCCCTTGCAGAGAGGTCTGCCTATCTTTCATCTCACAGCAGTCTCCTGATCCCACACCAGTGGGATCATTTAGCATCACTTACAGCACCTAAAGAGACTCACACATAACTTCAACAGAAATTACCATGTTCAGGGAGGGGAATGAAATGATTTTTCTCCAACCTGGTCTTGTCAGGTTTCAGAAAAAGCACTGAGAAGGACAAGAAAGTGGCCTGCCACAACAAAATACAATCCTCCAGAGAAGACCAAGGGTCACACAGTAAATACTTCTCAGCCACACACTCCAAAGTTGTGCAGCTCCTGCAAAATCCTGACAGTGTCTGTATGGCTGAAATGTCTGTGCTGTGATTCCCTGCACTGCAGGCATCCTGTGAGCAAGGAGGAGCTGGTTTTGGTTGTCTTTGTAAACAGAAAGGGGGCACACAAAAGTTACTGACACAGTTACTGCCTCTTAAAAAAATGATGTACAGCATGAAAAAACCCCAAATGAAATCACAGCTGACATATTCTGTTGTGAATACTCAGGACTGCATTTAACCTTGAGGCAACAGCAGTAAATATGGAGGAATAAAAGAAGAGAACAGATACCTCAGCAACAGGGACCTATGGGGATCATCCACTCCAGCTGTCTGGTGCGCCTCCATCCACTACAGGACTAAGCATGTTGTCCAAATGCCTCTTAAACATGCTTGAGGCATCAACCACCTCTCTAGCAAGGCTGTTCCAGTGTCTGAGTACCCGCCTGGTAAACAAATGCTTTCTAATGTCCAGTCTGAACCTCCCTGGGTGCCCCTTTGAGCCATTCCCATGTGACGTGTCAGTGGATCCCAGGGAGAAGGGGATCCTCCCTCTGTACTTCCCCTGTCAGGGAGCTGCAGAGCAAGGAGGTTGACTGTCTATCCAGATCCCTCTCCAAAGCATCTGTCAACAGCATCTCCAAGTTTGGTATCATCAGCAAACATGCCAACTCCTGCATCCAGATCAGTGATGAATACTCTGGATAGAACTGACCCTGGAACTGAGCCACAAATAACACTGCTGGTGACCAGTAGCCAGCCAGACCAGTAGCCCCATTCACTGTAAGTCCTTAGAGCTCTGCCCTTCAGCCAGTTCTTCACCCAGCACACCATGAACCTGTTCATCCCACAGCTGGACAGCTTGTCCAGATGGATGCTGTGAGGGACTGTATCCAAAGCATTACTGAAATGCAGAAAAATCCCACCCACTGCCTTCTCTTCACCCACTAGGTCGGTGTGACCTTATCACAGAAGGGTATCAAATTAGCTACAGAGGACTTTAGCTTTGTGAACCTGTGTTGCCTGTGCCTGATGGCTGCATTTTTCCTTAAACTCCTTTAAACAGTACCCAGTACAATCTTCATGATTTTCCCAGGAAGCCAGGCTTCACTCATGGTCTGTAGTTCCCTGGGTTCTTCCCTCCTGCCCTTTCTGTAGGTTGGAATAACACTGGCTGCCTTCCTGTCAGCAGGGACCTGTCCAGACTCGCAGACCTTTGGCAGATGATCGAGCAGGGTCCTGCTGTATATCCTGCTTGCTCCTTCAGTACTCTGGGATGAATCCTATCTGGCTAAGTGGATATGTGGACATTCAAATGTTGCAACAGGGTGAAGTTTATAAGCTCTCTCCAGCTTTCATAGACATCATAAAGTAGTGTAGTTTTCCCAGCAGAGGAAACTAATGTGGTATTCTGTGAAAGTCTGGAATGATGAGCAGGATTAGCATCTTTATATAATAAAATCCTGGAAGCCAAAGCTTAATTTTTCACTAGTTTGTCCTGAAAGCCAAACCCATTGCTGCACACAGAATGCTATTTAAAGAGAGCAAGAATGGGCAGGTTTGCTTCCCTCCTCAAAGACCACACAAGTGTGTAATGCACAGAGTGGCTCCTGCTTCCATCCCCTATCTTTACCATCCAGAACCATGGAACAGTCACTGTTATGGAACTTGCCTCACCATCTGAGGCAGACCCTTTGAGACCTCCTGCACCACAGACACCCCTCTGGTCAAGAGTCTCACCAGGGCACACCCAGACCTGCAGTTGGCTTAGCTGGTTTGAGGTTGAGAACTGACTCATTCCTAACCCCTGCCCAGGCCAGTGGCTGCCACCTGGGCAGTGACTGCACTGTGGCAGAGAGAAGCTGCCTTGCTGTGAACTGAAATACTCAAATCATTTATAAGAAACAGAGAACTGATGAACCACTTAGTGTCTTAAGATAAGCTCCACCTGAATTAAACAGTGAATCCCAACCACAATCAGAAGCGTTTTGCTTCACCTGGCAGGAAAACACCAGACTGCAGGTTACAAGAGTAGAGACATTGTCAGGACAGATTACAGACATGGCCCAATTATTTTTCATGTTAAAGCCTCCTTGCTTTCCTGGATCAGTGTAAAAGGGCTTAGCAAAACCTAAGTCTGGACAGCCAAACTATGGAAAACTGTTTCAAGTCCCTCTTTGTGGGTCCTGTTCTTGGACATGGAGGAATATCTTCCTTTCCACCTTTCAAAGAAAAAGAAACAAAACTAAGAATCCCAGGGATCCTGCTCCTCCCCATGTCCTCACCAGGAGCTTCTGACAGGTCCCAGGAGTAGGATGATGCACTGATGGGCAACACACAAGCATTTCAAGCTTGGGGATGACTGCATGCAAGGGAACCTCAAGTTACCATGTTTGAAGAATCAAACCCAGAACAGTATTTCCAAACACATAAAAGACAAATATTTCTGCCCTGTTAGGGGAAAAAGCACACTGCAGAGACATTAAATAAATAAAATTTACCTAATTCTTCCCTTTCCTTTAAAAGAAATAGGACCAAAATTTGTGAAAGTACTGGAGACTCAGGCAGCATACACACATTCACTCCATCTCTCATGCAACTACAAACACATCATCCTTCCTCAAATCCCAGTGTCTTCCGTGTGTTTGACTCTCAACACATCCATGTTCATCCATGTTCCTCCTTCAGCCATACAGGTTTAGGTAAAAGGTGCATTCAAGTGCAGAGTACTGATATTAACTCAATCCTATCAGCAATATCAAGTAAAAACCGTGCCCCAGGAATCCCCACTTATTTTGTGGGATGCGACAGGCTGAGGCCTCCTCCCATGTGCTGCCTGGTACAACAAAGGGCTGTCACTCACATAAAGCAGAAAGCTGGTGTTAGAGCATGGGCCAAAGAAAAGTAGAGGGGAAAAAATAAAGGACATTAAGAAGGTGCTAAACAAGGTACAAAACCCACCCTGAGGTAACTTGCAACAACCAACACTGAAATGGCAACAAACACGGCTACTATCTCTGCTGACTGCACCAGGAGTTGTGAGCTACACTAAAACATTGACTGAGTTCAGCAGTAACTGAAGCCACTGTTGAAACAGACCCAAACAAGATTCTTAGAAAGTCATGGGTTAAAGAAATCTAAATTTTCTAAAACAGTATTTTTAATTGCTGACCATGGGAGCACAGAGTAATTTTCACCATGTAAAGTAAGCCTTAAGTCAAGTGTATGTGACAAGCTTCAGACAGACAAAAGCTGCACAACAAATGCCTTTTCCAATGAGCACTGGGCTAACACAGACTTGACTTGCATTGAGGCTCTTGAAGATATTTTACAAAGGAAAAAGAGAAACCCAAACCATTGCAAGCTCCTGTGCAGTGTCAGGTAAACACATCAGGAACAAACCGACACCGGTAGCACTTGTCTCCTGTCTCCCACACGGATGCTCTCACTCCAGGGACTACTGAGGGTGGCCCTTACCTTGGGACAGTCGGACATCAAACTTGATTGTTGGAAAATCAACAACCAATATTTGCACAGCTCTCAATGCTGCATCCTTACCGTTTCCTAGTAAGTAAGCATTGCTATAGGCACTGGTGCTTTAGAGTTTGTAAGGTGGGCGGAAATACAGCGTGTGTATAAATATGGAAAGTACCATCTACATACATTTAGCCAAACAAACAGCGATGCTACGAATGGTTTCTCCAGGGTTGCCAGTAAGATCCACTTCCTTCTCCTTAAATACATAAACAACACATCAGACCAGAAGTCAGTCTGCCAGTTCTCATACAGCTGAGCTGCAGTCGTGACCTAAAATATGGCTTATATTGTGGGCAGGGCGGTTTGAGGGCTGCTTGGAAGAATCTGAAGCAGATGTGTTTGCAATGGAAAGCAAAGGCGACATCGCTGAGCCATCTGGAGGAAGAGCTGTGGCTATTTCTGGAAACAAAGAAGTTAAGTTAAAATTGGATAAGTGCGATGTGTTGGTCATGTGCATTGGTGGCATATCTGGAAGCAAAGGAAAACTTGGTTGAGCAAAACCAACAGGCCTGGGAGGAGACAAAATGGATCCAAATCGATTGTTTAAACCTCCACTGCTCGGCTTCTCCGTGCTTGGGTTCGGAAACATTTGATTGGGAAAGTAAGGGATAGAAATGTCATTGGAGAGAGTAGGGTGGGCAGGAGAGTAAGGTGGATAGAAGGATGGCAGTGTATTCTGAGGATCAACGGGGATTAGAGCTGGTGTCCGAGTGGCACTAGGCTGAGTGACTGGTGGGATGAAAGAAGCGTTAGCATTTATTGGTGGATTCATGCCACCCTCCGGAATAAAAGGGAATCCAAAATTCTGGGAGAGAGTATGTTGGTCAGGGGCTGCGTTATCGTTAGACACTTGAGGGCCATCAGACATAAATCGGACAATGCTTCCTCTTTTTTCTATCGTGGACTGTTGGCGCCCAAGGATCATGCTGCCACTGGTGGACAGAGGAAGATGGGGAAGACTAGGGTCAAAGACATTTCCATGTCTCTGATTTCCAGATCGATTCCTTTCGGGCTGACGTATTTTAGAACCTCCACTGTCTTGCAGAGGATGCCTCGAGCGCTGAGTGACCGAAGAATTTGGCTGACGAACAGAAGGCTGCCCTTGCTCGCCGTTTCCGTGAGAAACTGCAGGGTGAGGGTGAGTTGGCCTCACAACTCCATGCATATTGCTGGAAACGGGTGTGTTCATGTGGTTCTTAGTTCCATGGCTGTCTGTCATCCTCATGGGGTTGGACTTCTGCACAGAGATGTTTGGGCTTGTATTGCGACCCTGAATGTCTCCTGAGGAAGAAGAACTCGAAAAAGGAATAGTCAATGAACTGTTCCTTGTGTTAATTGCCCCAATGGACATGTCACAGCTTTCTCTGCTCTGGCCATCACCATCCCTTCGGATGTGGACGCTCTCTCGCGCTGGGGGACAACTGTACTCAATTGTGGAGGAGGCACCACACTGTGTGTTCCTCTGATGTTCTGGGATTGATCTTTGGCTTCCACTGACTTGATCTCCAAGGTGAGGGGCGAGCAAGCTCTGCATGAAACTTTGGTGGCATGTGTTTTCATTTTCCCTCGATGGCAGGGTATTCCCTGTTGGAATACCCTGTACTGGCTGGTAGGGCAGTCTCTTCTGCCTCTCTATGGATGGCGCAGCGTTCTGACCGATTCGGAACGCTTGTGACTGCATGCCCCGGAGGGATGACACAGAATTGCCAATTTCACTGTTTCTTGAAGCCTGTACATCAAAATTGCCTGGCGGTTGTTGACTGGGTCCAGAGGGCTTAAATGTTTGGCAGTCAGAAAGACGCTGCACATCCGAGCCAACTGTGTGGTCAACTGACAAGCGCCCCTGCATATTATGAATAGCCAACCCTTTATTTCTAGAAACATCAAGATAGCTTCTCATTTCAAGCTGGTCAGAAACCCTAGGGCCTTGAAGAGATATTCCTATTCTCTGCTCTGAATTAGAGGGCGTCTTCCCAATGAGGGCCTCAGCAGAGTAGCTGGAAACTCTGTTTCTTTCCTGCCTGTGAGGGGTACATGTCATATCTGATGGTCTGGTTACGATGCTGGCCTGGGACACCATTTGCTGCTCTAAGCCCCTCGAGGTCATAAGTCTTTGCATCTGATTGTGCCCTGACACGTGTTCCGAAGTGGAACCTTGCTGTCTGCTGCCAACATCCTGTTGCTGTTGATGCATAATATCCTGACTGATATGGCTCTGAGGGTGGTTATGGTGGTTTCTGCTTGTTGCAGGATTTTCACAGTTCTTTTCAGGCTGGGAAGCTCCAAAGTGTTGCTGCATCTGCTGCTGCATTTGTTGGTGGTGAGGATGGGGCTGACCACCTTTTTGCCGTGTCTGATCACTTCCGTGGTGTTTTTGCTGTAGAGAAAGCTGTGTGGCTTGTGTTCCCTGGATGAGATTCCGTTTCTTTTGCATCTGCACCTCCTGCTGTATGGTTCGCTGTTGGTGGACACTGTGGGGCTGAGAGTGGACTGAGTTCTCCCCGTGAGTGACGTGGTGCTGCAGCTGGTACAAGTGGTGCCTCTCTCTCAGCTGCCCAGCCTGCTGCTGCTTCAAGTACGGGTGATTACTGTGAAGGTGAGAGATGCCTTGGGCAGGGACATGTTGAATTGGCTGCAAGTGCTGCCCTGCCTGGCCTGGCTGCTCTGAAAGTGGTGGCTGAGAACCGCACTGAACTTCAGTTTGTCTCAAAGCTGGCGCTACAAAATTGCTGTTGGGTGGGAATAACCTACTGAGGCCATCAGCATGCCCTTGATTGCTCACTGGTGCCACTGAATTGGATGAATTAGGAGGAATCTGACTGACCAGCATCTGTGCTTGATCAGCAATACCCTCTGGTGCTCGGTTCATCAGCGCCATCCCCTCAAGCCTTATGGGTGCTGTCTGGCACTGCTTTTGCCTCTTTGCTGTAGAAAGCAGAAGGTCATCCTGAACAGCCCTCTTGGCAGAGTCTTTGCGACCTTCGTGGCTTTGCTGCTTTAAGTGTGAATCCTGCAGCTGGGGAGCCTGCATGGTGCTCGCCCTGATAGCATTCAGCTGTTCCTGAGCATATTCACTCATCAGAGAAGGTCCTGGAGACAGATTGATGTATGTGCTAGATGGAAGGGAGAGGCTCACAGTTGCAGGGACACTTGCAGGCTCTGAAGGCTGGGATAAACTCGAGCAACTCACCAGGGGATGGACAATGCGGCTCTGGTGTATCAGATTATTCACGCTTAGACTGGTGATGCTGGCTGTCTGGGAAGTGGAAATCTGCAAAGGAGGGTTTGATGTTTCCACACCTCCTACAGAGCAGCTTGGCTTCTCTACCTGCCTGTCGACATTTGTCTGTACTGTTTCATGAGCACTGAATTTGTTCGGTGCTGCTTCCAGCGGCCCTGCGTTGTTTTCTTTCACTGACTGAGGTTTAAAAGGCTGTTGCTCTCTCTCCAAAGGTGCAACCTCAGACTTAGAGATGACATCCCTTGTGTTAACCTGTATTCCCCCTCCACCTTTCTCAAGGCTTTCCTGGTCAAAAATAGCTCTCGCTGCAAGAGCTACAATGTCAGTCTGTTCTGAAAATGTGCAGCTGTTACAGGTACTGGTTGAGGTGCTGCTTGTGACATCTTCTCTGGTGGTATCTGGCAGCATAGACGCAACTGAGAAGCCTCGACTGCTGCCAGAGCTGGTTGACATTGGGGAGTCTGCCTGCCTGCTAGTGATAAGGGAAGCACTGACTACTTCCTGATCAGAGATGCAGGAGTGATGCTGGGAGAGAGTGTCACTTTCAGTGTTCATCAGCAAGAGTTCCTGCTTCTCAGGCAAATCAGCATTTGATTCTGCTGATTTAGAGTTTTCCATAGGAAAATTAGAATGCTCCCCCTGAACAGTAAATGAAGAGGTTTTTTCCACAGCTGTTCTTTCTTTTGTGAGATCAGACAGCATTTTGGTTAGACCCTGTCCTTCTAACAAGTCTGCATCTTGCATTACCACTGAGGAATCCTGCGCAATGCTGCAGGACTCTGAAACCATTCCTGCCTTGGAAGCATGACCTGCTGCGTTGCTCTGTGCTTCTGAAGTCCCAGCAACCTGCAAATGTGTCACCTGTGCTTCTTTATGAGACGATGTTAAGGTGTTTGGAGGTTCACAGCGTTTGGGAGACTCCGACATGCCAGAGGCAGTTGGTGGGTGGCTCTGAGATCCCTGCTGGCGAGGAGCAGCATCTTTGGCCGGCGGTGGAGTGAGCAGCAGCTGCTCTGACACCACAGATTCCAGCGGTGAGGAAGCAGACGCCTCTGCTGAGCTTGGCTCGGGAGCAGAGGGGGCTTTCCCTGCCTGTTCAGAGCTCGCAGTCTCTTTGGAAGGAGAGTCAGAAACGCTGACACCACTCGCTGCAGCCGCACTGCCTGCCTGTGATGTGGTTACAGCCTGTGATGCTGCCGGGGCGTTTTCCGGCAGCCCTTCGCCATTTGAAGGCTTTGCCACCGCTTCCACAGGAGCACAGTCCACCTTCCCTGCATCTTTGCAAGGAACTGCTGGGCAGGACACTTTATTATTGACTGCTTGGTGTTTCTTTGTGCTTGGCTTTTTGTTTGTCCGTTTTGATTTTGCACTGGATGGCAAGCCAGCAGCCGCTTTTTGAGGGGAAGCATTTATGGAATTAGATGCGCTGGTTAATACCGAAACCTCTGCAGGCACTGAAGATGCCACAGAAGTTGGCAACGACACACAGTTGACTGTGGCAATCTGGTTATTGACAGTTGCAGGATTGGTGGGGTGGCTGAGAGACAAGTGCAAGCAGCTCTGCCCAGCCATTTGTGATATGCTTTGACTGAGGTTAGCTAAAGCACCAAATGTATTGAGGGCAACATTGGTATTTGGATCTTCGCTGGTGGTGGGCTGAATAATTTGCATAGGGGCTTGGTTTGAAGCTCCAGATGAAGACATCACAGGCTGCAATGCAAAAAGCTGCCCATTTAATGAGATAGTCTGAGGATGCTGTTGATTGGACATTGTCACTGAAAATGTCTGCGTAGAGCTAGAAGATGGCAAAGAAGATGGCCTTGGTAATATATGGACAAGGTGTTTCCCTCCAAAAGTCTGTGGAAGAGAGGCATTTTGCATGGAGCCGCTGGAGTTGGCAACTGCAGTTGGCCCATTCATGGGAACTCTTACAGAAGCAGAAGGCTGAGCAGAGAGTAAGGGAAGAGGATTCTGATTTGCAGTTTGTATAATTACAATTTGCTGACTAACATTTTGGCTGGGAACTTCCGCTCTCACAATGGGCGGGCAGGGAGCAGGGTTTGGAGGCTGGAGAATGATGACATTCTGGTTAGCTGGTGCTCCTGTCACAGCTGAGGCAACTGGCTGAGCCATCTGAATCACCTGCATAGCTGAGTTCAATGGAAGGATACTTCCTGCAGCCTGAGCTTTAACCTGTGGCTGGCTGATTAAAGGCTGTATAGGTACGGGTGGGCACGAGGGCAAGGTAACTACAATCTGTTCAGCTGCCTGGCCATCCCCAGGCAGAGAAGCATGCAAACTGATACTTGTAGTCAAAGGCCTGCTGTGGGCAGAAGACACAGTCCCAGCACCACTGACTGGCTCGTTAAGGAGGGCAGTCATTATCCCGGATGGCGTTTGGCTCAGCGGCTGAACAGTGTTTCCTGCCAGCTGCAAAGTCGTCCACGTGGTCTGTGTGTTCCCAGCTGAAGGCATCCGGGTAAGGCTACTCATGTTTTTCAAGTCTGAAGTGCCAACACCTGAAGAGCCTGAAAAAGACCAGCAGTTCTCCAGGGGACTGGCAGCCAGAGTGCTTATTGCTGTCACAGCCTTGACTCCTTCTGCTGCAGACGTCGCAGACGTCCCAGCACTGCTGACCACATCTGTACTCTTGAGGACATTTACAGAAGAGCAGCTCTCTGCAGTAGACAGTCTCACAGGTGGCACACAAGCTGTGTCTGTGGTTGAAACAGCACAACTCTCCTGGAGGTCACTCCTGGAATTGTGTGTATTTGAGCAAGGTGCATTTACCTGTTGAACTTCTGGGGCTTCCATGGAGGCACTGGAAGGAAGGCTAGTTCCCTGTGGGAATGTTTTCTTTGCTGACTTGGTGCCCTCCTCATCGTTTTGACTTTTGGGGGGATTTTGCTCATTCTGTGGTGCATTACTTGAAGAACACTGTAGTTCCTGTTCTGTTGCAGGTCGAGGTGTGCTCTGTGAGCTGGCAGGAGCAGCAGTGGGCACACCTCGCTCGTTCTCTGGCGGGGAGAGCTCAAGAACATTCCCTGCTGGAGCTGTCTGAGCAGATGCCAGTGGAGAAACTGTAGGTTGTGACCACGGCTTATTTTCTGTGGGATAAATGCCAGCAATCGTCACAGGAGTCACCAGGTTGCAAGTTCTCTGAACTGGCACAACATTGGCTGTTTGCTTTTGTAAATTATGACCAACATTAAACGTTATTCCCTGCACAGACGCTCCCTGGTTATTTCCATTGGGTTGAGTCCCATTTGAATAGACAATGATGTTCTTCTGAACCTGATCACTGGGAATAACAACTGAGACCTTGGCATTTTTGAGGTTTCCTTTCCAGTGCATTGTAGGATCATCATACAGGCAAATGTCATTTGCTTTCAGTAGCTCGATGTATCTCCCATTTTCCTTTTGCAGTTCATCCAACTGTTTCCGGAGCTTTTTTATCTCTTCAGCTACAAAACAGTGAGAGCACTCCATTACATCAGCACCAGAGCAAATAATGAAATAATGTTATCACATGACTTACAGAGTAAACACTGTGTAGCAATGAAAAAAAGTGCTGAAATAGTTTGAACAAATCACTAATAACATATGTTCTTTTGAAATGGTCAGCACGACCTAAGTGAAGACTCTTATCCTGATAAATCTCTCTACTGAGTGGAGAAGTGAATGAATTTCACAGACTATTCCATTACTATTCCAATAGCAAGATATGTCAAATTACTAAGAAAAAAACCATCAGGACTAACTCGGATGAAACTGAATGCTAATCAAACTTGTTTAATTCCCGAAGGAAAGACAAGCACATGAATCTTTTTCTTTTCCCTGCTTTTTTTGCTAACACCAAAACTGGTTTTATTTAATTGATAATCTCACAGCTTTCCAGGAGAATTAAGTTTCATTATGTCTAAAAATTACAGGCAAAATGAAATACAAAGCACTTGTGTAAAGCCACAAAAACTGACAATGCAGTTGGAAGATGGTTCACCAAATGGGGAAAATCACAATAAAACAAATACAAATCATAAAACTGCAACATTAGCTCTGAGATGATTTCTGTCATACTTCTATAATTGGGCTTTTACACATCTATTCAAGTAAATTTTATATGATGCACTGTATTTTTATAAAATGTGCCATTATAACTTTTACAGCTTTTCAAAGCAAAAAAAAAGTTTAAGAATGAAGGAAGCTTCATCTTTTCATTGAAAAATGTCTAACTGAAGTTTGTCAGTTAGATCATTCTGGTCACTACAGTAGAATAAACTGGGACAGAATTTATCAGATCACCTATACCACATCACCTATAAGCTCTGTCATTACTTTAGACCACAATGCAACTGCTTCATTATCTCACAGCTATGTGCAAGAACACTCACTTGGGCATGCAGTTGGCTTTTTGTTTCGAGATATTCTAAGCAGCTGTATTTTTCCTGTATATCCAAAATGTCTTGGGATTCCCCTTTGTGGATCCAGGCTTTGTTGTTAGTCAGTACAGAGACACAGCAGAAGTGAGGGACAGAAATTCTAGAGCCCCCAGTAGCATCTGTACTTACCCTGCTCATTGTTCCCTCTATTTAGCAGAAGTTCATCATTCTGTCTTTTCATTTCTGTTATATACTTAAAGGCCTGATCCAGGATCATGTTCTTGCTCTGTAAAAGAAAACACACACATAAAATTAGGACAAATTTGTAAATTTGTAACCTAGAATTTGTACATCCATTAGTGATGAGGCTGCACTTACTCCAAGAGGTCTTTACTTTAAAATTATGCTTTGAATATCACAGGGGAGGGTTTGTTTTCTTTTGGTTTGGGTTGGGTTTTTTTGGAGGTGCTTTTTTGGTTTGGTTGTTTATGTAAGATGAACTACAAGGTTTGTGAGTGACGCTGACCCTAAAATGCTGTGAGATTTTACAGAATAACATTTTCAGTGCTGGAGCTGACACTTTCTGATGCCCAGAGGTAGATAATACTAAGGCCACAGATCCTGAACAGCCAGCACCATTTCTTGTTGATGAGCCTAAAATTCATGTTGACTAATAAACATACACATCACATGAAATTGCCAGGATACTGCCTTGTAAATATTTTATTAGGAAAGAACCAAACATGGAACAACTATCCAGGGAGATATATGCATAATTCTGAAAGTAGTATACTGGGGAATATGGGAAGAGAAAATAACCCATCTACAATCATCTTTTTATGAAACTATGCTTATTCTGCCTGCAAAACCTCTGTTCACTTCTTAATTTCTTCTACTGTTCAGTAGGAAGATTCCTCTATCTTGAAAAAGATGTTTCTGTGCATCAACCTCAGACCATTTGTTTTGCTTCAACTTTTTCAAGGAGGGTGTCTTAAATTACTATTTTTATAATTTCAGTTTCTGTATTGTTTTCAAGCCCTTATATGAAAAATGACAAAAATAAGAAGTCACATGCAACACTTTCAGATAAAATACTCAAATCTGTGTAATTACATTTATGTGACCCTGCACTTCCAAATAGGAATTCTATTACAAACAGTTTTTAAATTACTAATAACTGGTAATA
The DNA here is from genome assembly GCA_013399225.1 of Rhipidura dahli. Lineage (NCBI taxonomy): Eukaryota > Metazoa > Chordata > Aves > Passeriformes > Rhipiduridae > Rhipidura > Rhipidura dahli. The sequence goes on from VXAC01002204.1 coordinate 570,709, forward strand.
TTTTCAAGCATATTAATTCAGACAGATTTGCTTGTTGCTAATACAAATAACAAAATAAGTATTTACACTTCTACGGACAAAGAAATATTTGAATATTTGACTGGAAGCTTGTATGCACCTCTGGATGGACACTCACCTGCTTAAGTGCTGGAGAGCAGGGAATGAGTTCTCCAATTCTGTTTATCCCAGCATTAATCTTCTTCTTTCGATGCCTCTCCACTAAGCAAAAATAATATGTACTGTGTCATCTGGTTGGGCAAGTCAGCACAACAGCAGCACAACCACAGGACAATATAAGGGCTCATTAATACATTATTTCAGTACACACTTGAACCTGGAATAACTTGAGTGAGGAAAAAAATTCCTCTAAAGTTAACCTCAGTTATCGAATTAATACTCAGTGGAATTCAGAGCTGTAACATAAGCAGCTATATCTTTAAAAAGTGAAGATATTTTGGACCCCTTCATGAAAAAGAAAAGTCCCTACAACTCAAGATTCAGGTTTTGAAACTGCTTTCCAAGGCAGTTTCATGACACCCTTTTCATGAGGCAGATTGAATAAATTTAGGCATACAGAAAGCAAATGAACAAAGATTATGGAAAGAATCGGTTTCAGATTTGGGAAGCAAACCAATGCCTCTTAAATACTAATGTCCAGTTTAGCACCAAAAGAGAAATAATGTAGGTTGTATCAGCCTCCAGGCTTAATCTTAAATTTATATTGACAGGGCAGCCAGCCAACACTGAACAGAGCTGTACTTCAACTTTATGGATTATCTGTTACTCTTTTCTATGTTCAAAGGTTTGACTGTTCCACAGTTAACTTGAGTAAAAACAATACTGAATGGAGAGTACTTCCACTTAATTACCTATTCTGGAGAAGGTCAGAAAATGCTTCATTTATAGTCCTCTAGTGACATCATTTACCTAGTCAATAAGTCTGAATATTGGCAGAAGGGGTGTACACTCCAAGTCTAGGAGTGTAAATACCACTGGGCATGTTTTTTAAAGACAGCATCTCTGTTTTCCATCCACCACAGCCAGCCTCTTTCAAATACAGTTAACTCTCATGTAGCTATTTTTTTTTTTACTGAAATATTTTCATGTCCTATGCAAAATTAAAACTATTAGATGTCTTTAAAAAAAAAAATGGAAAAAGTTCTGTCATGGCTTTGTTAGGATTGAAACCATTTATTGTGCTGAATGAACCTTTTGTGCAGTTGCTCTGCTTTTTGGTGGCACACAGAAACAAACCATGGCCTACAGGTGAGTGTATTTCAGTTTGCTCTTTTACAGAAGACTCACTAATTTGATTTAAACAGTCTTATTTTTTCAGTAGTCTGTCACTTCAATTTACCGCTCTCAAACTGGGGTTTTTTTGTATTTCAGGAGAGACTGCTGGCGTTGACAGAGAAAGGCCTAAATACATTAAATACAGCAAGACCAAGTTTCTTATGTGAGAAATTTACCATATAAATTAGAGCAGCTCTGTAAAAATTAAAACAGAGGACACCTGGCACTTAATCTTTATATATGTTACTAAAACATACAGATATCACAGTGTTTGTGAAGTTTTGTTTTGATCATATTTGCCACTTTACTCTGCTTGTCCAGATATGAATGACCAAGCAACTACAGGGTTGGAAGGAGCTGGCCCCCACATTCTGCAGAGTTCAGCCCAGGCAATAACGATTTTGAAGAGCTATCAACAAGTAAAACAGGAACTGGGAATTCCAATGAAGCCAGCAATCTTAGCAGTAAGCTTGATAAGACTGTTTCCTGATTCTTCTTAATCCTTAAGAAATTGGCCACACCCTGAGCACACTCAGCAAGCACTACAGGCTTCACATGGAAACTGCTCAGTGGTTTTTCCAGCTGAGTTTAAAACCACGTGATGCTGCTGTTCAGTGAAAGAAGAACTGCCATCAATTTCATCGGATAAACCAGGGCAAAACCTGCCAGACTCCTCCCCAGTCCATCTTTCTGTTCCTGCTTGCAGAAGATGCCATTGGCACTAGACACTGACTGAGTGCTGCCCGAGGGATGTGATTCCTGCAACACACAGCCACACATCTGCACAGAACTTTTGGGGTGTCAACATCCAAGTGGGTGCCTTAGGAATAGGCTACAGGAATACTTCTAATCTAGGGAGCCTCTAAAGCTCTTAGGTAGGACACATGTCTCTATTCTGAGAGAGGTGGATATTAGTTGTGTGTGAATGACTTATTTTCCTTTGGACTTGAACACAGCTGAAATTGTTTACTTGTTCATTTACTAGCTTTGGAAAGGCAGGGGCAGAGTGCTTCTTCATACTTTAACTTTGTAATGTGGAAAACAGCCAGCTAGGAACAATCTGCACAGGTATTTTACACAAGGACACAGAAAGGTGTTTGACAGGGTGAGGCTTTTTAAGTGTAGTAAACTCCTACGGAGGAACCTTCTCCATGCAAAATATGTTCTACTACTCCAAAGTATCTGTGCTTATTTCCAGACCAAACAACAAGGCATAATGTTCCTACCTGCATTATGTGTCTCCCGGTTTTTCTTTCTGTGAAATACAAAGGAAAAAGAGTGATATGAAACCGAAGACAAAAAAACTGCATACAAACAAGTATTACTTTTATTATTTCTATTACAGCTAAAAATACTAAACATCATAGTCTGCTCTGTGAAAAAGAAGAGCAGAAGTCACAATCAGATCTTCTTAGACATGGGTATTAAATAGTTTCTAACAAAAATTTATTCGTGTTCAGACTTAAATCAATTTCAGTGTATCAAGGTTCAGTGAAATATTCCACTTGATTATTGGCACTTATTTATAGTGCAGAGTTGGGTTTTTATGTTCCTGTTACACCATGAAGTGTTCAATAAGGCCAAAGATTTAAAAAAAATAGTTCTGTTTCTGAGGAACATGGCAGTTAAGCATTTGTCTGAAATGTTGCTTTTACATTCACTGGATCACTACAACAGGACAAAACTTTACCATGCACGTTGATTTTCCCACCACATTGCCTTCAAACATCATAGCTTCTGGTCTCAAAGATGTTTCCTTTATGAGAGAAACCAGAAATACTGTTCCTCTGCAGCTGCTGCTCTTTTCTGTCTCAAAATTCTGTATAGATGTCATTTAGGCATGTGAGGGTTGTCTTTGCTTTCAGATGCTCACCTGGGACTACTGGACTGATGGCAACAGTCACTGTGCAATGCCCCAAATTGCTTTACTGGCAGTCAATAAATTCCAAATGTGTACTCTACGTATATAAATAAGATGTACTGTACACGTGCACTAAGACAAATACCTTCAGGAACTATAGCATAGCAAAGCATGAGTTTTCTGGAAAAAGAGACATTCCAGAAAAAAAGAAAACAATTTCAAAAAACTTCTGTCCAGCAGCACACTGTCAGTCTAGATGTCTGCTAGGGTACACAAAAAGCAGAGTAGCACCTTCTGCTGTCCTTTTCGACTGTTACAGAACAGTCCAGATGTAACAAGAATTCTGAGGTAAGAATGCAAGATACATGTGGAAGACGTGTAATTAGTAGGAGGCACAGTATCCTTCATGCTTGGAGCTGATACTTATTTCTGGTGACTCACTGAAGATAGCCTGCACCTGGAGTAACTCAGACAGTGATTATGAGACAGTAATATTACTGCTACAGGTCAGACCCAGAGACATCTGCTAAGAAATAATGCTTAAAGATGATCATTAATACTAAATGTGGTCAAGAATATAAGGACTGGAGAGACCCAGCTGTCTTCTGATGACATTACCAATACAGAACACAAAATACTGTATTAGTTGGATAAGAAAGAGTCGCAAAATTTGTGAAGACTGAAGAACTTTCTGTAGGACAAATCAGTGTTCTCTCTGAGCTTTTCTTGATCATACATCATATCCTCCATGGTTACCTAGTATAAGATGAATTCTGCATTTAACTAAGGACTGAAGAACTCCCCTATCAATCAAGCATTAGATCAACTGTGCTACTACAATGGAACAAAACTCTGGAAAAGTTGTAGTGAGCACTGAATCACCTTGTTACAAATTTTGGTCATAATGTTGCTGTACAACCTCAAGGTGTAGTTTGAGTTCCAGCAGAGATTTGAGATGTAAGATCCAGATTCCACTGGGAGTTGAGGAAGAGATCTAAATTACTGCCAAAATTAGTACAGTTACCCACCAACATCTACAAGGAGCCTCCTCAAAAATAGAGGCTGTGCTCTAACCAAGGCAGAGATGCAGTTTTACACACATCGGAATAGTCGGTGAAATAATTAAAGAATCTCTTTTGCCCAAGTGACCCAGGTAGATATGTCTTCAACAAATAGATAGGGCAAGAGAAAACTTTTGGATCAACTCTGATCAACACTCAGAACTTCTTGTCCATACCCTGGCTGCCAAACTTTTAGCCAGAAATTTCATAACTGCAACATGACCGCAGACCACAGAACTACAAAATAGTCATTTTCCCACAGAAACTTACCGATGTTGCTTCTTAGTAGGTGTCTCATTCTCTGTCATCTCTGGCATGGTTTCGGAGAAGAGAGCCTGAGGAGAAATCACAGAAGGAATCAACAACTCCTGCATTCTTCTGAATTCTTAGCACACAACATTTGTTACATGGCTTTGCCTTGGACCACAAGGACAGGGCCCTGCTACAGTGTAGGCACAAGTCCATTCCCTTGACTCAGAGCAGTTGATTTTGTGAGCATTAAAAATTAAGCATGTTACCTATCGGGATGTTTTGCAAAACCTGTCTGTGATGAACTGGCTTCCATTTCCTCAGTTACTTTAAATATAAAAACAATTATAATCCCAACCACTCTAAGCAAACAAGAAGTAAAGATAAGAGTATGTAGCTGTTTTTCAAATGGGAGGACCAACAGCTGAACTCTCTCTTATGAGCCCTTCCTCAGTGACTATGCACCCAACTCCCAGTTCGAAATAAAGCATGAATGCTAAGCAAAAAACAAGCTACAATGAGGACATTTCATTAACTACGAGAGTGCTCTTAATGTAGCAGATTACAGAATTTACTTGCTATTAAATTACTGTACATCTTGAAACAGACAAAAATTACATCCCCTACGTTCTCAGATATGTGAAATTCAGTTAAAATTAAAGTTATGAAATAAAGTTATACATAACAGCATAATAAATTGCACCTAACATGTCCTCATCTTGAACAGATAGTTAGTCTGTATTTAGACAAAAAAAATTATAAAAACACACAAAAGATGAGATTAAGTCAATGACGGTTGAACACATATCTACCAGAGAAATGAATTTTAGAGAGCAAGTGACATAAGTACACTGTAGATTACAACAAGAAAAAATAAATCTGTTTTTTGATGTCTGAGCTCTGTATTTACTTTCACACTTCTGTTCACTCTCTCACCAACCAACCTGTTCTTGCAACTCTTCCCATGGGCCCTCAGACTCCTCGTGGCTTCACCTTTCCCTGGCTCCTCCTGGAAAGCTCATCAGCTTCTTGTAACAGGCTTCATATCTTTAGAGTATTTTTTTGTCTGTTTGTTTGGACTGCAAGGAAGTGGGGATGGTTTTTAATACAACTTTCAACACCCAGCAGTTCTTAATGCAAACTGAGCCTACCATTACTGACACTGGTATCAAAAACAAACCCCCAAAATAATACCCTTACAAACCAGAAAGCCACTCACCTACAGAGCTCCCAAAGCATGAAGCACACACTTCACAAAGTGCTCAGTGCACAAACCTGTGTGTATGTGTGTGTCAAACTAACAGAAATCATCTGTATTGCACCAGAACTGAATTCAGATACTGTTTTTCAGCCTTTAGAAGTTAATTGAATGTACTGCATTCTGTAAAGATTAAAGGAGGAGAAACACTAGGGCTGATGCTTTTTACCACTCTAATCTTTAAAGTACTTTCTCTGTTCCAGAGAAGACTTGGGAGATGTTGGCAAACCATAAAATAAGGCAAAACAGGAAACCACCTATGAATAAATCCAACTCAAAGTGCCTGCAGATTTCAGGAACATAATTCAACTCCACCTACACAACAGTGTTCACACCATCACAAAGCTGGACATAATCCTCTCTGAGATGGGTTACAGCAACCCACTGCCACACTGGGTGTTACACACAGCCCACCTAAACAGCCACCACAGTCCTCCCCAGCCCAGCAATAGGAGCATAGCCCTTTCTATTTATATCCCTCCACAGACTTTGCTTTCTCCATGCTCACTGACCATCCTCTGCATAAATTATGAAAACACCTGACAGAGTTAAAAGTCTTTTACTGTGGGAGAAAGCAGTGCTGCAACTTCAGCACTTCCATGCACCCTCCTACAAATTGTGTTACCTCATCTTAAAAACAAGATTTCTTCTCCTTTAAATCCAATTATTTCACTAACAAATTTATTCTCATGTATGTGTAGTAAGATTAATCCAGTTGTTACCCCGGGTCCTCCAAGTTAGTGAAAGCTCACAACTCTGAAAGCCAGGAAAGCCAGTCTCCCACCCAAGGCACCTATAACTTATCCCTCCTGTGTAAAGCTGGTGATGGTCAGTAGTACTTACTCACTGATCCTAGTTGCGTTCACTGTACCAGCTGATGATGAAGGCGTTAGCTGGGAGACTTTAGCAGATGAGCGATTCTGATTATAAAAAACAAAATAAAACCTGGTTAGAGCTCAGCCATCTCGGGTGCTGTTGGCAACCAGAGAGATGTTCAGGTGTGCAGTGAGTGACTGAGGCCAGCACACCTCCTTTCAGCAGGGATTTCAGTGTGCCAAAGCAGCCCAGCAGACTCTGTATCCATTAAGGCTACCGGCAGAGACAGGAGACACGAAGCAGCCACCTACAAGTGACACTACACATGTATATATATCCATCACTGAGGCAGCACCTCGTGTATCAGGTGAGAAGTAACTACTCAAGGGGAGATAGGGGTCATTTAATTTTAGTGTGCACAGTACTGTTTCTGTTTAGTGAGGTTGTGAGCACACAGTACATGGGCATAGTTCCAGTAAAGCAAAGCTCTCAAACACGCTTAGAAAAAGAAAGGTGCTGGACCGTAGCGTGTGGCAGTCACATACCCTGCTTCTTGATTTCTGCACCACCTATAGAGTTGATGTGTCTGTTATTGGGCATTATTAGACCACAGCAACTATGCTGGAAATCAGAGCAGAAAGATAAAAGAGGTTTTAGTTTTGGTGAACTTGGCCTTTTTGAAAGACTAATGTATTCACCAAGCAACCCTATTTTTTTATTCTTGCAAATTTATACAGCTCGAGAATCAAAGGACTATTTCTGTATTATAGTGTATTTAACATAGAAAGCATTAATGTGGATTTAGATGGCCAGCTATCATGCAGGGCTAAAGACACAGCACAGCTGTGTGAAGGTAAGGGTGTAAAAAAGCACCCACCCACAAATACCCTTCCCCAGAACAGACACAGCTGTTCTGACTCCAGCTGCACAGTCCATAACACATTCACAACCCCATCTTCCCCCTACACTAAGTCATAGCACTCACTTCTCCCTCCTGACATGAGTTCTCCATACTCCTAAATTTTGTCTTCTTCTGTGTCCACTCAGCAAAATGCTTTTTCCTAACAGCAGCATCCCTATCTCCCAAAGTCATGATATACACAATATTCCTATTGCCTTCTTTCTTGATGCTGAGCAGATGCCTAAACGATCAAGCAATTCATTGTAACAGCATTTTGGAAGACGGAGAAGGCCTTAGGGAAAATTTGTGCTGTAATCTATTAATACAGTTTCTAGCTATTTTTTGATCCTGAGAAAGAATGGAAAATCTTTATTACATGTCAAAGACCCTGCTTATTTTTTCCTCCTCTGCCCTTTTTTTAAAGTTATGTCAGTAAGCTACTTCCAAGTGATGCTGTTCCTTGCACATTTCAAGCCCTTTGCTGCCACACTGGGTGTATAAGCCTCACAAATGTAAGCTTAAAGTCTGTATTTGATAGGCTTCAGTTCCACTGGGATCTGCAGCCCATTTGAAACAGGAGACAGGGCACAGGAATGCAGTGACCATTACCCTAATTTCACTTTACTGTGGAATTACTTCAGGTGAAGTTTATCAGTTTACCACTCAACCAATGCTCCCACTTTTGAGGTCCTGATAGGAGAAAGCAAGGCTGTACACATTATCTAATTAACCAATTAGTTTATTTTGAGTTCCACTGAAAAGAAGTGGTTAAATTTGTTAAACAACATTTGTATAAAACTCTGGGCTGTCTACTGATGGTACCATGAGAAATACAGTGAACTGAAGGGGTTTTTTTCCCCAGTTTTATTCTGCAAGGGCAGAAACCTTTGCATTTTACTTGATACTCCATAAAACAGCTCAAGGTGGCAATACCAGGGAGGAGGTTTTTCTTAAGGGCTGCTGAAAAGAGGGGCTTTATGAATTAAAAAGAAAATAAAAATACTGCCTAAGTGGAGACTTCTGAGGGCTGATGAATGTTTACACTGACTCCATTTCTTCCCCTCAGCTGTTTTATGATCAGAGCTTTGACAGTGGGTTTCTCTTTACTTCTTCCACATCGAGTAATGCTTCTTCATGGTGAGATTCCTTCACCAACTCTCTAAAGCAAAAGACATGTATTTGCCTTATAAGCTTAGAGAAAAATGTATTTTAAGTTCACTCATGAAATATGCTCACTTAGCTCAGCTGAATGTCACCTGCACAGAAAATGTAGCAAAATCCAAATTCTTAAAACAGATGAAGAAGCAGCAACTCATCACTCATATTTATTTAGTACCAATCTTCCATCAAGCTTTATGTAGTTAACACCTTTTATGTCAACCTAAAATATTTATTGTAATTTAAATGCAATGTCATCCTCAGAAATTAAAGGATACTTTGTGTTCTGAAGATTTAAGTTTAACATAATTTAATCTCCTCTACAGTTCTGAAACATAGGGTATAAAACTTAAAACCAATTTGTTTAAATGTCTTCTGGTCTACCACCCATCTTTGCTGGTATTATTTAGCAAATTTTATGAATTCTCATCTTCAAAACATGCACTCAGCAAATTTAAGAAAAAGTTAATTTAGATTATTTTATTTGGCATTATTTTTTCACTCCTTATTTAAGAATTGTTTCCAAACTTAATACTTATTTTTAAAAAGAAAATAATTATTCCAATCTGTTATCTTTGGCTGTACAAAATTATCTTCCTCAAATTAGCAAAGCCATTCCATTCTTCTGTATCAGGCAGAAAGAATCTTTTTAATATGCAGCTACACATATTCTGTAAAGCTACCAGCAATCCAAATCCTTCTTCCTCTTAATATCCTTCAGCAAGCTTATGCTGTTACACTGCTGCAATCTCACAGTTCTTACTGCTTTTTACACCTTATGTAGCCAGCCTTAATGTAAAGCTAAGATCCATTCCAAGGCATGGATTAGAACTAGTCAAATGCTTTTTTCCTGAGAGAGAGTGTCTTCTTCATCCAAGCAACTCCCAGAACTGACTTTTCCCATCTTCCATGCACATTTTAGAGCAAGGCTAGCTTCAGACAGGGACCTAATCCAAGCTTTTAGTGAAAAGCAAGCTGCCCTTGAGATAAAGAGACACAATTTACTGGCCTTTCTTTATTCCCCCTTGGAATGGTTCTATTCTAATTTTGTATTTAACTAATAAAATTACTGCAGGAAATGTAACTCAAAACTTACCTCTGTGATTGTTACCTGCATTTATTAACTACTGTGGCCTATCAAAGTAACCTGGTAAGACTATCATATAGGAAAATGAAAAAGGCTATTTTTCCTGGTAAGAGGGAAAAATCTAACAACCTATCTACCTATTTGGTTTCTGAAGAAACTGAGGTTTCCCTATTAGTGTGTCCCTTAATCCACTCCCTCACAACAACAGCTGGGCCCACTGACTGACTTAACTGTAGCCTCTCAAAGACATAAGTTCCCAGATGTTTACAGAGACCTGGGAGTGAGCAGAGGAGGAGGAGTGGGGTCAGGTAAGGGATTGACCACAGCTGGTGGGTCCGTGACCAGCTCTGCAGCATGGATGTGCTGGCTGACCAGCTGGCTCAGAGTGGGCACAGCCACCTTGTGCTGAGGAAGATGCACGAGGGGTTAACCAGCATGACAGTCCTTTTGACTTTTCACAAAATACACATTCCTGATGCAAACCAGTTGAGAGTTTCCCAGGGCAACCAAACTGTTCCCAGAGCTTCTGCAAAAGTTAAGAAAAGCAATCCAAAGCCAGTAAGCTAGAACTTGTTACGTGGGCAACTTTTTTTTTTTAAGATGCTTGGAAATAAGAGATAGAGAGAAGACTTCACTGATTTTAGATATTTTTACTCTGTCTATTTTGTTTTATTATCTAAACTCAAATACATTGGTATTTTTCCTCCTGATGACTCAATGCAATAAAGTTTAAGTAAGGCTCATATAAGAACATGCAAGAGAACTAGAAAGAAAATGTTTGGGGGTTTTTTTGTAACAGCATTGGAGGAAGAGAAAGAGTAATTACTCAAGTGATATTCCCTCATATCTACATAAGTTTTGTTTTTATTTTTAATTTTCAAAGTATCAAAGGCAATTGCTCTGACCATTTACTAATATGTAGCTTTAGGACAGCATGGGTGTAGGGTCATTTTGAGAAATCCTGACCAGGTCTGCTTAAACAAATTTCAGAAAGAAAAAAAAAAAAAGAAACTTTCCTGTTAATTACCCGAATCACTTGTCTTATTTATTCTTCTTTGTCTACTGTTGTTGCCTCCCAAGTCTTCCTAAGTACAGCATCATTTCATTTTAAACCTTAGAGGAGGGGCAGAAAGAGAGCTCATGTCCACGGAACCAAGTCCCTTAATCACTGCTTATGGCCTGGTAATTATTTAAAGAGAGGTGTCTCTGGACATTTTGCACCCAGATGAGAGCTGCTGCCACCCTCACACATTGTGCAGATGATGTTGGTACTGCAAACAGACCAAAGTGCACATGGTGCAGGTAAAGGAAGATGCCTACAGGAACCGGTTCCTGGGGTCTGGAGGAATTGTTGCAGGGAAGCAGGTATTTGGGAACTGAAGAGCTGTAATTATGCAACCAGCTCTGTGGAGGATGGAATCACAAAAACCAGAGCTGTCACCTTAAAGCGTGTCCTCAGCTACATTAGATCAAAGTAAGGGGAACATCACTCTTTTATTAACGAAATCAAAAAGGAATGACCAGGGAAACCCTCCTGACCCCCTGTTCTCCATGTATGATGTTGAGACTCACAAGTTACCACACACCAATTTTACTAAGTGAGGAAGTATGAGGAATGTCTCTGTGTTGCAAGACAGTGCTCATCCCCCTGGCTTCCAATGCCCAGTGATCTGTGGTACACTTCAAAACAGAAAATTATTTTCAAAGAGAAGATAGATATCTAATTATGTTGTGCTTGAGAAAGGAGCCATAAGTGTGTTTTGATGGTGGATACAAAAAATGAATTGCAGACAACTTCCTCCTAACACGGTCATCACCTCTGTGTGGGTCAGGGTTAGGTTACCTGTATCAGGTGACAGAGATTGCCTGCACCAGGCTGAGGCTGAGTGCTCTCCCACTCACTCCTGCGTCAGAGCATCTGTTGGTGAGCCCAACCTTGCAGCAGCATGTTGCCTAAAGAACAAATAATTCTTTTCCTGAAAACAGCTGAAACGTGTAAGTCATCATGGTCTCCCAGTACTGTGACCAAGATGGTTATTTATACACAGAAATCCATCCATATATGAAAACTGTATTTGAAACACCAAAGACTGACTGGAGAAATGTACAACCTGTAAGTCACAGAATCACAAAATGGTTTGGGTTGGAAGGAACTTTAAAAATCGTCTCATTCCAACCCCCCTGCCATGGGCAGGGACACCTGTCACTAGACCAGGTTGTTCAGAATCCCATCCAGCCTGGCCTTGAACACTTCCATGGACAGGGCATCTGCAGCTTCCCTGGGCGACCTGTTCCAGCAAGAGCCAGTCCAATTCTGCTTTCTCATGTGACCTTATCTACAAATGAAACTTCTATTTATAGAGCAGTACCTCGTCACAGGGCCTAATAACCAATTTAGAATGACAACATAAAAACATTCATTCTGGCTACAACAATTTAGCCAGAGCACTTTTCTTTGCTTCGCTGCTTTGCTTTTTAGCTGAGCTCTTTTTGTTCCTCAACTACAAAGGATCCTCACAGTCTGTTTATAAAACTGCATACAGTCCCGAGGAGGTATCCAGGCATTTTCTGACACGTGCCAAAATGCCTTGCTGCTCTCTCCTGAGGACTCTAACTAACAAGCAGTGCAAAATATCCTAGAACCGAAATGTTCAGGGCATCCAGAGAGTTTGTGTGTCAAAATTTTTAATTCATCTCCTCAGATATGAGTCATTCAGTACTCATATCTGAAAAGGATTACAGAGTCAAGTTCTTGTATATTTTATAGTCTTGGGGTTTGAGAAATCTGACATGAACTAAGAACTCATCAAGGCTTCATAATATAGGAAGCAATATGCTATGGGCCTGCACTACAAAGCTCCTCTACAATAAGAGATCAATCCTGAGATTCTGTTACAAGCACTGCCCTTCCAGAGTTAAGGGGCTTCCCTCCAAATCTTAACGGGGCCAAAGGCAAGAAATGGCTGAGGTAGAAGGTACCATAAAACAGTATTTCAGTTTTAATGTATAAGCTCATCAAACAAACTCACTAATTACACTTCAGTGAGCTTTAAAAAACAAGTACATACACACTCTGCCCCCAAACCAAGGAAAACCAAACAAAAGCCCCGAACTTTGTAATGTACATTTTATAGCCAGACTACTCACAAAAGGTTTTAGTGGACAGAAGGCTGCTCATTCTCCTTCAGAACCTCAGTGCAATTACACCTTTGCTTTCCAGAGGCTTTTTTTCTTGGACCCATAAGGTGGGTCCACTGGGCAATTACTTCAGTTCCAGGAAAAAAGGACTCATCTTGCAATCTGGGTATCTGACAGTTGCACATAATACTGGCAGGGATAAAGTTGCACATTATTTCAATTATATTTAACACAGAGGTCCAAACTAAAGATATGTGAGCCCAGATAACCAGAGAAAGCAAGCATACTTTCCTAACACTTTCAAAGAGGAAATTTAAAATCATGATCAACACACGTTAGACACAAGAAAATGCAACAACTAGGTGCAAATCCATAGAAAACCTGAATTCAATAATTCCACCACCTTAGAAACTACTTACTTAGCTTAGGAGAATTACTCTACATGAGCTACCCAGTGTAAATAAGTAGTTCTGAAAACACTAAAAAAAGCAAACAAGACTACAGTAGAAATTTAGCACTGAAAATGGAGAAGAAACTAAAACCAGACTTCCAAGTTACTACTTTGCAGAGGTCTGAAAGGAATGGATAAAACGGACAGACTGACACCATGATTCTGCAGGTTTCAGTTCATTAAAAAAATCATTCCATAAAATGAAAATGCCTTACCTCTACTCTATCTGCTTCTTCTATAATTTTGTGAAATCACCTCCCTATGGCCACCTAAGACTGACTTGGCAAAAATATCTTCAAGAGAAATTAGGAGTGGGAGAATTTTATTGCATTGCTCAGCAAGGGATAGCTCACACAGTTAATACTTCCAGGCTAGGAAACACAGTCTTTTCCCTTCCCACCCAGAATAAAACAGAAAAACCACAAAGTAAGATGGACTGTAAAGCCTCTTGAGACAATTCACAGGTGGGATTCTCCCGGGTTCTTCTCTTCTTCAGGATAAACAATCCCTTGGGCTCTCAAGACAAGACATGCTGCTGTACCTTAATTATCTTTGTGGCCTTTCAATGGACTCTCTATGGTACATCCAAGTCTTTCTCACACTGGGGAACCTAAAATTTTAAACAAGTTGCCAGTGCCAAGTGCAGTGGAAGGATCACCTCTCCCAGCTCGTTGACACTCCTGTATCAAATGGAGCCCACTCACCACCTTTGCCACAAGGACACTTTTTTGTTTCATGTTCTGCTTGGTGTCCAACAGGTCCTTTTCTGCCAAGGTGCTTTCCAGCTGCATGGCCCCCACTATATATGGGTGGACTGAGTCGTTCTTCCCCAAGTGCAGGATTTTGCCCCTGTTGAACTGCATTAAATTCCTGTCAGCCCATTTCTCCTAGCAAGAAAGGGAAAATCTGTGAGAAGGTTATCCTTCCCTGCTGTCCTAACTCCCTCAAAATAACACTGAGAGATGTAGCCTTCTCCCCTGGTTCATGGGCACTCCTCACCCAGGAGGCCAGATGAGAACACTCCTTCAGCTTAAAATCTACTTTGTAGAAGGATTACAGAGACACCCCACACTCCCAAATAAGTACACAGAAACAAGATTGCTTCTCACAATGGCAGTGCTGGCTTAATACTTGTGAAACTATGACCCAAGATGATGCCAAAACTAGTTAAGCTTCTCCAGTTACAAAAGTCCCAGAATTTACAGCAAGTGAGAGACTTACATTGAAGAAGGAGGGATTTAAGCTATAGATGTATAATATTTCAACATTTCTGAATTAAACCATCTCTGAGTATTAAGGATACTCCAACAGTGAAAAAATGAATGGTGCTCCTTGTTGCTGATCTGGAGCCCTGTTTTACTGTTGGAGTAAATGAGCAAGAGGAGCTGTAGCATGAAGCTTTATACAAGAACTGTGTTCAATTTCTAGCTAACGTCACTGATGCATGAAAGCAAAGGAGATCAACTTCAAAGGTTGAAGGCAGGCATGAATTAAATGTCCTTGAAGCCAACCACATTACAGACTACAGATGGAGGCAGACACCCCAAATGGACAATATTCTTTTCACTTTAAACTTCAGCTTGAAGAATAAACAAATCTTTAAGCTCCCTCTCCCCATAAAACCCTTACACTGGTATTAAGTGTGTCAGCAAGCTAATGGACAATGTTTTCAATGATCTTCTCATGGCACTGCCCACCACACCAAAAGCTGGAAAAATGGATCACAGGTTCTGAGGAAGCTGCATTTAGACCTAAAAGTTAACAGCTCCATACCTGGATCATTCCAACCTCACTAGAGGTGGACCACAAAGAACTCATTCAGGTTATCAGAGTAGCAGCATGACTGAGATGAGATTTTAGATGGAGCTGATTTCAATTCATGGTTTTCACATTGGTCAGTTAACATGACAGAAGTTCAGGTAACTGAGTGAGAAAGGCACTTGTTACCCAGAAGCATGAAACATTTTTAGCAGCCTAGGACCTTCTTCTTATCTGAATCACGGTGGCACACAGCATGGCTGATGTAAGAGATTGCTATCAGAAGTCATGGTTGCAAAAGTAACTCATTCACCTTAGAGGACCAAAGCCACAGCTCTTCATACAGGAAACAAACCCAGTTTACACACAATTTGTCAATCTTGTGCACACAGCAGAACCTCTTTTGTGCTTACTCAAAGCATGACAACAGCACTACACTGGTAACGTAGTAAACCAAAGTACACCTGGGACACATTATATCCACATATAAAAGCTGGAATTGTAATTTAATCAGCAAGTTAAGTCAGCATTACATAAACTGGGCACAACATTTCCTAATCAAGGAGCTGAGACCTTTATATGGTTTACTGCAATCTGAAATAACTTGAATGCTGCTCGAACACACATCCCCCCCCACACTAAGACTGAATACATATCACAGCCCAGAGTTTCAGATGAGACAGTTTTCAATTAAATAACACTACTGAGCCATGTCCCTGATGAAAATGCCAGTGAAGCTGTGCATACAGCCCAGGTGTTTAGATGAAAATAGGTGTGTAAATGTGTGCATGCACACCATCTAACAGCTTTAATGTTCCTAATCTTTTCATAACAACTCTGGTTGTAAACCTTGGGGCTCTGAAGAGGTGTACTTGCCTCCAGCCTGATGGACTGTCTATCCATAGTATTGCCAGTCACTTTATAATTCTTCATCTCAGCTGTGTTTGTGACTCCTTTATTCACATTAAGTGCCTCAGGAACATGTTTTCCTATTTTGAAAGGTATCACAATCCTTCAAATTGGCACAGACTTTGTGGTATTTTTCACAAGTTCTTACAACATAACCAACCATGATTCATTGGGAAACCCTTCACATCAAATGCTATGCTACTTAAACCTCCCCCCAGCCAGGGTCACTTAAAAAGTTATTTTTAAGACCTTAAGGAGCAACGCTGTAAAGAAATTAAACCACAGAATGGCTCTTTTCAAATCCAACATGTCTCAGCCCTTAACTTCCTTGCATACCAATTTCTTTCTATGGCATCCAGCTTCAACTCATGCATTGTATTAATTCAGATCCAAGTGGAACAGGATTGGTTACAATGTCACACACCTTGTATCACGGCACTTTGCAAATTAAAAGCATGTTTAAATATTTGAAATGCACTATCCCAAATCTCTCTGTAGCCTTATTTGTTATACTTTGGTATGTGGAAGCCAGAGGTGTTCTTACAACTTCAGCACATGGGGGGAAACCATCAACAACCAAACAATGCTCAAAAAGTACCTCTGTAACTACTCTGCCTAAAAACAGCCAGGAGCATCCCCTACATTGACCCAAGAAGAGCCGAGGTAAAAAGCAGCTGGAGTAGCTCAGCCAGCAGAACACATCCACAGAGTCTTTGCCTTCTTGTTCCCAAGATGTCTTTGACATTTCAGAACACAGCTGAACTTCAGCTACAAATGAGAGTCCACAATGCACACAGCAGGCATGGACCAGGCACATGTCACAGGTCCACTCAAGTGACAGTCACTTCAGTCTGTCCCTGGTCAGCTCCTCAGAACACTACTCAAAAAAACAGGAATCAAAGCAGCAAACCCACTACCAAAAACTTACATCCTAATTATCTCTTTGCAGCTGTCAGACTCCTCCAGGATCCACCACCACTTTTCATCTACTCCGTTAAAATCTTCCCGTGTATCCATAACCTAAGGGAATAAGTAAGTCTCTAAGGGAATAAGTAATTTCCAAACACTTCAAAATTTGAAAAGGTTCTTGTACTGTTTCACACACCTGACATGATATTTGGAACACAAGCACCTTAAAAATCATGCTCACAACATTAGCATTTTTCTAAGCTTATTTCCCATGCAGTGGCAAACGTATTTCCAGTTGTCAAATCTATTCAATCTCAAAATGTACCTATGAATTATTGTTATGGCTTTAACTGAAAATCAAAAATTAAAAGTTCTAAATATTTATAATAATAAACATTTACTCATGGGAAGTTTCTTCCTTCCCATTTGTCTGACTGCTGCACACAATTCATGAGCAAAAAACAAGGCTCCACAGTTGGTTAAAGCACTACGTAACACAATCATATAAATAAGATGCTCCCAGTGAATTGTACATTAAAAGTAAGGCTAAAATCGTGCTTCCAAAACAAGCTGTTACATTACCTTACTTCTGGATGCTTAATTGTGCCATCATTAAGTTATCTCAGCTAGAAGTACTTAATAATTGCATGTCTAGATGAAGCCTAATAGAAGTCCAAGCTATTATGTGAAAAGGAAAAATTCAGTTTTGTGAGTTTTGCAGTTATGGACAGAAACTCAATACATCATACTGAGTACTACCCGCTTTTTCTTTGCCTTACTTCCAGTTTTTCCCGACAGACTTCCCGGGACAAGAGGCATCATGTGCCACGGCCGTACCTAACTATAGGCATGGCAATGGACTCAGTCCATTTGTGCTGTCTGCCACAGGGAGCTGCTTTTTAAGTGCCCTGCCCTTAACGTGAGCACTAACTGTGAGTTACACAAACACACTTCTGCGTTTGTCAACGACGATTTCCATGAAACTGAAGCCTTCCAACTCTTTAAAACCTCTTCTACTGGCGAATTTGACTAGAATTGGCCCAAGAGCTAAAATTAGCAGGCAGAGAAGGAATAGACAGACACATCCACCACACTTCCTTCCGTAGGAGACCAAGCTTCAAACACACCCAGCAAGAACCGTTAGCTACCAGGAACCGAATTCTAAGTTAAAACGCTGGCCCTGTACGTACACCACCCTCCGAAGCGGGCTGACTTCCCGCTGGGATGTCCCGTACCCCGAGCACACAGCCGCGATGCACACAAGATCTCGCATCCCGGACTACGCTGCGAGGATGCTGCGCTGCGGCGCAGTGCCCACCTCCCGCTGCTTCCCAAGCAAACTCCCTGAACGGCGACTCACGCTCAATTGTCATCCACCATCAAGACCGCAAAGCTAGAAAAACACGCCGCTCTCCCAACCTTCACCGCCGCTTCCCCCCGACTCTTCCTCACACCAGCGCTGGCACCGAAAGCCCCCGCAGCCGCACAACTCCCGGGGAGCAAAGACCGGCCACC
>VXAC01002204.1:589168-646598 GCA_013399225.1 Rhipidura dahli
CGGCCCCAGCGCCGGGACCATCCTCCGCCGGGCGGACACCCCGCGCCAGCCCCGCCGCCGCCTCCGCGCCACTGCCCGCCCGCGCAGCCCACCCTGCTACTCGCCCCGCAGCCAATCGCCGCGCGCGGGGCGAGCCCTCGCGGCCAATCAACAAGGGCCAAGCCTGGGAGGGCGTCGCTCGCCCTCAACTGGGCGGGGAGGAGCGGGCGCCGGCCAATCGCCGTCACAAACATTAGCGGCGCGGGCCAATCAGAGTGCAGGGAGGCCGAGACCGGCGTCAACAAGGTAAGGTGGCCGACACAGGAACTGGCGGGGAGCGGCGTCCCGGGCGGCCAATGAGCGCAGCGGGAAGCGGCGCGCGGAGGGGCGGGCGGCAGCCCTTAAAGGAGCAGCGGCTGCGCTGGGACGAAAAGGGTTACGGCGCCGGCTCGGCTCGGCACCATCGGCACCGGTGATGGGGAAAGGACTGGGTGTTATGGCGTGTTTGCTGTCCGGTGACACAATCTCGTCCTTCCAGGGCAACGGCGCGGCGGGCATGCCCGAGAATCAGCCGCGCGGTGCCCTTCCCCGACCTCAGAAGCGGCGTGTATGAGAGACCTCACCGGTATTTAAACAGCGTTTATGCGCTGATGTGCTGCCCTGCGCGCTCGGCAGTCAGCCTTTTGGAAAGGAATAGAGAGCAAAGATAAAGGCTGGCTAAAGATTTGCCACACGGAGCTGTTCATGAGGAGCCAGACCACGTCCTGTGACTGTTCTGTGCTATGACTGATTCTAATAGACATTTTACCTTAACTTTGTCACGCGCTGTGCTTGCACTGAAGTTCTGGGGAGGAAGGTACTCCATCCATCTTCCTCATGAGTCAAATCAGAGTTCAGGAAAAGTGTTGTTTTATCCGTGAAATTAGGGACTGTGGATCATTAACAACTCCCCACTACCTCACTTTTTACTTCCTGCTAACACCTAATTCAATTCAATTACCATCCATAATAAGGCAGCTTCCCATTTCAAGCCTCAACTGCTTCCCTGAGAAAGCATCTTGTATCCATATGCCTTCCTACAATATAACAGAGCAGGGACAAGTTTCTGAAGCAGTGTCCAAGACCTCTTCTGCTGCTGAAATGAGTCATAGCAGCAATCAGATGTTAAAAAACCCAAACCATTTGATTTTGAATAGCTGCCACTTGCAAAATAACCTTGCAGCTGACATTAAGTGGAAAGCCCATTTGCGAGCTGTGAACAAAGTTGAGGCCCAAGCTGTTTATGCAGAGAAATTCTAACATTACTATAAATAGCAGCTTGAAGCTGTAAAGTAGGAATGTAAATGCACTTTTTTGCTTTTCATAATCCTTAGTTCTGATATGACACAACCAAACTGGAAGACAAGTAAAATCTGAAACACCACTGCTCCATCAATTTATTCCAATATAAATTGAGGGGGGGTTTTCCTCTTCTAAAGGGTAGCGTGCTTTTTTTGGTGATTTTTACTGAATAGGCACCCCCCCGTCCAAAGCAGCAAAACCAAGTTTACCTACTGACACTCTGTTGTGCTCTATAGTGTTTGATAAATAAATGGTCATAAATGGACAATACCAGTACAGATTTAAATATCTGAAATACTGTGGCAAAAACCCAGCAGCAGGCAAAAATCCACAGGTGAAATCACATACAGCAGGAACCTGCTAAGTATCAGTAGCCTGTTTCTCTTGGACAACATAAATTTACAATTATATGGCAAGATGGTTAAAAGAGCTTTTGTACAAATACTTGGTAGAAAAGCTTTAAATTGAATAGATAATTTGCTGTTCTTTTGACAAGTGGTTTTGCAGCTTTATTTCAGATAGTCTCAACGAAGAACTTCAGTGCAATTTTTTGGAAATTTTTTTTTCTTTTCAATTCTTGGTTGTAGTGCAGGTTTTGGTTCAGTAATTCAATGAGCAGCACTGGCCTGTCTGATGTGATACAGCAGCTGACAGGCAATCAGAACACAGGTCAGTGAATCTTTCCCAGTGCAGGAGTTTCTTGGACTATGGGTCATGTACATTCAAGTGAGTGAAAGAAAGCTGGCAACTCAGCAGTTTAGAGCTTCAGCTGGTGGTGCCACAATACCTTCAAGCAGAATGGTAGTAAAGCTGAATGCTTTTACAGTATTAAAGCACTGGGGAGGAGGAAAGAAGGCAGAATGAAAAGAGAGGGATGGAGTAACCTTTCCATTATCTGTTTGAATTGATGCCTCTTTAGGGGCAAAAGAAAAGAACATAAGGCAAGGCATTTGTCCCTTACAAAGCATCTGGATTAGATGGGCTGAATAGACTTAGACAACCCCTATGGAAAGGAAACTGCCAGAAACAAATCACAATGCTCACCTGACAGATTGGTTCGGTAGATTCTCAAAAGGACTTCACATAAGAGCTTTTGGACAGGGATTTTTAAAAGTAAACTAGGGTACTGCAGAATCAGAGGATAATGTCCTCACAGGGACAGAGAAATGATTAAAAGAGAAACCACAGGGCATAGAACAAAAGATAGTTTTCACACTAGTGGGATGTCAGTAGTGGAGTCAAAGACTTGTGCAGAGGCTTATACTCCTCAACACTTCAAAAAATGTAGTAGAGTGAGGTGAAAAATTGCTGGAGGCTACTCAACATAGTAAGAATGAGGAATGGCAGGTGAATCTAATGTCACCTAACTGTGCACTGTAACAGCAAATGAATTACACCACAGGTAAATATGGTGCTTTCCTTACTGGGAAAAAGTAACAATCCCAGTGTTTCACATCAAGTGAATGACTGACCATGCACTCACTAGATCCCAGCATGCTAACTGTTCTTTAAGTAATTGTACCAGTAACAACTAAGAAGTAACATACCTTGAGTGATTACTCAAGGCCCCATAAATACCCAAATTTTGAATGCAGTGAGGGGAATGGGAGTGCCTGTAGAACCAGCACAGCTTTGAGAAAGGGCAATATAAATGATCAGGAGACCCTGCTAGTTTCCCTGTAAAGGACAACTGAATTGTCTAGTATTGTACAGGTTGTTCTAAGAGTCAACTGGGATGTGAAGAAGGACAGAAATGTCACAGAAACCAATAAAAGCCAAATGGTTTGGAGAACAGCTGCAGCAGTTTAAGTACAGCAAAGGTTTTCCAGCCTCTGCAGCTGCTGGCGAGGCTGGAGTGATGAAGGTTGCACTTCTGGTAGCAGTTCACTTCCAGCTGTGCCTTCCAGGCCCTCCCCAGCAGAGGTCAGGGAAAGCAGCTGGAAGCAGCCACTCAAGACAAGTTTCAGAGCCTGAGCTTTGCTTTTGCACGTTATTCTAATGAATGCAGCAACTCAATCTGTTGATAAAGCAATTTTCAGAGGAACTTAAATAAGTGAATATAATACACTATAGAATGTTTAGGGAAACACTTCTTTTCTTCCAGAACCTGGGCCAGAGTGCAACTTCATCACTTCATAAATGGCATTTTAAAGCAGAAGAGGAGCATAGTGACACTACAAACGAAAAATGGCTTCAACAGAAGAGACTGGAATTGTTAAGGAGATGAGTTTTACTAAAGGGCTTTCTGAGAAAAGTCAGTATGGAAGAGTATATGCTGCATGTTAAGATATGTTTTAAAAGTATGGACCATAGTTTTTCAAAGATTGTGGTCAAGATTTGCAATAACTAACAGCTAATTTGACTTTAAAGTTTTTAATCTATAAAGCCCAAACCAGAATTCTTGACACCTGGTCTGTTTGTTTCCAGACCGCTCACTAATCAATGCAAAAATATTCCAGAACAGCTCCTCTTCCTCTCCTCCCTCCTACCCCACAAGACAGAGGATTTCTGAAGAAAGGCTCGTAACTCCAGGGAAAACAAACCAACAGACCTCATTCTGCTCAGTTGTCAGACACCCTTGGCATTCATCACAGCAGCCCAACACACAGTTCATGTTAGAAATCTTCTGAGTTACACAGTTTATGAAACATCTTAGAAATAGTCTATATTTGATTTCAGAAGGAAACGGCTGGACGGCAAAAAAATGCACATGACAAGTTGTAAATGACATAACTCAAATAGTGCACGTTTATTCTGAACGGTATTTCTAAAGAGTTTGAGAAAAACAAAAACATGCTCCTGATGTACAACAAGGGCAATGATATAGATTAAAAATGGACCATCTTATTGTAAAGAATTTGCTCCCCCTGCAACTTAACTTGTAACATTGAGAATGCATCTGTAAACTGCATACAGCATACCTTTCACTAAATCTTAACTCAAGAGACCAGGGATGGTCTTAGCCAAATTAATCAGGAAGCAGTTGCAGATTCAAAAGAAACATCCAAGTCAGCAAACACTTTACAAAACACAGACATTGTGCATAGCAGCTGACCCTGGATTACAACATGGGGGAGAATAAAACAATTTGGGGGATCAAATTTTTACTAGACACAGGGCACCATCAAGATTTAACAAAATATCACATAGGTTTGTTTCAATCGTAACAGTATGTCATATTTAGTTGGCAGGTTTAACCATTAGCTGCATCATGTAAACTCAGCCAGTTTCTGTATACACAAAATACATTCTCTCCCTTCCCCCTCCCAAAAATGAGGGATCTCTCTCTTCTGGATGATTCCTTTTCTCCTGTACCATGGTTTCCTCAAATAGGAGTCCTTTTGTAGGTAACATCTTCATACTTCAACCGATGTATGACAAAGCCAGTTGCAGAGATTCAGGAATAACTTGTATATACACAATTTACACTCTCAAGCTGTTAGTCACATACATTTTTCTTGCTAGATCTTCATCCACAACAGGAAATTCTGGTGGGTTTTTTTCCCCACTGGAACTCCCAACTTTTGAAAAATTCAGTTGTTCATAAGCTGTTATTTTCAAGCTAGAAGGATGTCCTCCTGCAGCAACAACCAAGTAACTGAAGTTCTCTGCAGTAAGCCCATACTTCACACAATTTCAGTGTCTCTGGCTAACAGCACTAAGACACAGCACTCTCCTCCCTCACTCAACACAACTAATAGACTAATAAAATACAAATGTTTGTCATCCAGAACTACTGACCTTCACTTGCCCTTATCCATGTACAGGGAACACAGTTTTTTTAAGATTCAGATTAAACCTTGTATTCAAGATTCAACAACTGTTTTCCAGGATTAATAGCCTGGGAAAAGGAGTCTTAGATTTATTCTCTCTTCCACCTCCTACAAAACATTTTATCAGAAGTTACAATGAGGCAGGTCTGCTGTGGAATAGGAGCTTTAAGAATTGTTCTCATGGATACATTCATAGAATGATGGCAGCCCAAAGCAAAAGGAGACAGAAACAAAGGTTAATCCAAGTAAGTTCAGACATCAGACTTGTACTTTTAAACCTGAAGAAAAACTGTCTGTGAAACACACTGATTTGTGGAAGCCTACGACAACAGCAAATCCTAAGAGTTCATATCCCCACACCCATCTACCCAACCCAAACACTTACCACTTAGTTCTAGAAGAATGAAGAGCACTTTGCTTGGCACCAGAGGCAGCTATGGTCTGAGTTACAGCTGTGCTGCACAAACATCCTCAAATACAATACTATCTCTCTCTCCCTCCACATACTTCTCTTGGTTTGGTCGACAGATGGCCAGGGAAACTGTGTTGGCATATGACAAGCTAATTGTGCTTCGATACATCCCCTTCTAGAAAGATGCTGGACTGCCAACATAACCACCACGAGCAGGTCCTAGCTGTACTGAAAATAAGCTTTTATCAGAACTAGGCTGCCTCTGGCCAAGGGAACCGTTTGCATCTTTCTAGCCAGAGTCTGCCACCGAGTGTTGCAAACACAGGTGCTCGCCACCTGCCCATCTCCAAGACTCCATCAGTGCAAACCCAGCAAATTAAGTAGCCATTTTTCCAGCACAGGTCTGTCAAGATGCACTCCAACAAATGCTACACACCTCTGTGAAAGAAGGAGTATCTTTTCTTTCACACCTGTGTGAAAGAAAGCTGTGTAGCAGCTCATATAATCACCCCTTGGGTATCAAAGACCACTTAACGTGCAGCGAGGGGTGCCATCCCTTGCCTCACCACAACTTCTGTCTTGGAATCCTTGGTTCCCAAGTCACCCTCTAACGACTGGACAGCATCTACTAACCAGATGTATGCTGCAATGCACACTACAGGTTGGAGGCTTTCAGAGCGAAGAATTCAAGATGCAGATCCAAACTTTAAAAAACAAACAGGAAAAGAATACAGTTCAGCATCTACATGGGGGATGGGGCAGGTTGGTGTTGTCTCAGCTCAGTGCACTTTCCCAGGTGCTTGGAGAAGAGTCCAAGCTCAAGTTGGTATTTATATTGGCATACATAAAATTGCTGGCAACAGTGCCTAGAAAGGAGCACTGGTATTCGCAAACAAAGCATGAAAGGATGCGAAGCAGAGCTTAGTACAGTTTACTGTAGCCTCAAAGTTACAGTACTAGGAAGAAGCCAGTCAGCCTATTTTCCAAACCCATAAAATGCTCTAATATATGCTGCTTTCTCCGGTGCTCCACGAACACCCTCTCACCAGAGGAGAACTGCATTATTACTACTGAACGGGGGGAAGGGGGAAATAATCTTCAAAGGAGCAAAACCGCGCAGTTCTTCACCACCTCCTCCTCCTCCTGAAGGAGCACATAAACACAGCAAGTCAAGCCAACCCCAAGCAAACCCAGGAGACCCCTGCAGAGCTATGTGATTAGGGTCAGATTCATGTCTGCCTTCATAGCCTTGCTGCCTGGTTTCCTCAACCCTTACCTCTGTCACCACAGATTCAGTAGCTGTAACTAATTTATCTGGAGACAGGTGCTTGCCTTATGTCATCAAAGCTGGTAAGGTGGTCACAGTTACTTTTTCCATCCCAACAACACAGACAAAACTAATTTTCAATGAGCCCCGCAGAATTTCACCCATTTTTAAAGCAAGGGTCTTGCCTCAGTATTCATATTTTACAAGGTTATTCTTGCCAACACCAGATCTAGCTCTTACTCTGGCAAAAGTCTGCTGGGAGTTGGGTAAATGAAAAGAAGAAAAAACAAAGACCACTCTAAATCCTCCTCTCAGTCAGTTAAGAAGTGTAGCACCAGCTTGGGTGAGGAGTATTTAAAAAAAGCATTCAAAAAGATCAGCCCAGGCAGAGTGAAAAGGTATGGTAAAGTAGCCCACCCTTCTCAGCAAAAGATGGAGAAAAAAGCCATACTCAAAAATATTGGGAAGAACTAAATATACTTTTTTGAGGTGGGGGGATTAGAGGAAGAGTGGGAAGTAACATTCAAAGGTTGGGGGAGAGTAAAGTACCCTGTAGGTTATAAAAAACACAATAATGTAGGGGTCAAAGGACAAGATATTGCTTTGTCTTTTCCCCCCACATTGGATTTACATTCTGCTTACTGAAAGAATAATTCTGAAGGAAACTTGTCATCAGGATAACCTGCTCAAGCCCTCCACACCTCAAACTTAAAAGAGATCTGCACACCTTTTCCCACCCCAACAAACAAAAAAAACCCAAAAAAACACCCCCTCCGCCCAAAAAAACACCAGAAAGGAGAGCTCAAAAAAAAAAAAAAATCCAAAACCAACCAAAACCCAACCCCAAACATGATTGGACAATCCTTGGAAGAAGCATTACATTTTGTTGGAGAGAGGTCAAGAAAAAAAAATTAAGATGAAGGGGTGGAGTAAAAAAAAACCAAAAAAACAAACAATCCAAAAAACCAACCAACCAAAAAAAAAAAAAAAAAACCAAGAGGCCTCTCTTTCCTTATTTGGCGACAAGCAAGTGCAAGAAAGTGTCCGCTGGGGTTTTGTTCAGTTGTCGGTCTTTTGCACATCTGCGTTCTGGCTGAGACAAGGGGCTTTGAGGTTTTTCTGCAGCACGTGAGCATCTGCGGGCTCTATCCTCTTGTAGTAGTTCTTCTTCGTCTCAATGATCTCAAAGCCAAACTTTCTGTAGAAGTCAATTGCAGATTCGTTGCTGATCTGGACATGCCTGGGACAGAGAAGGGGACAGAGAGACAGGGGTCAGTACTCCGCCTCCAAACTCAGCACGGTCCAAGACAAGAATAGCAGGTATCTAGGTAGAGACAGGAAAAGCAGTGTAAATCCAGGACGGGAACTGTTGGTCTTTCCAATTCAGTTCTGGGCTAACACTCAGCTCCTGGATGGCCCCTGGCAGTCAAAAGCAGTAAATGTTTCCCCTCAGTAAAACTCTTTCAAGGAACACAGAATAGCAGAGAAACTCTGAAGCATTACCACTTCAGTAATTTCAATTTCTCTTAATAAAGTAGTATGGCGGATATTTTGTGGAAATATGTAACAAGAGTTTCACTGTAAAGCCAACTTTAACTTCCTGTAATAACACTTTGCAATGATCACAAGAGTTGTCTCAGCGATGATCCCAACACACTGCAACATATAACTGGCAATGGTGTCTGATACAATTTTAACAACTTGCTCTACTCTAACTACTCCTCTCTCCCCACAAAAAGCTGTAGTACCAAAAAGTGCCATGGAATTATGGAATTACAAAGTCATTTTCCCTTGTATATACTTCCCCTAGAGTTTTATAGATTTTGCTGGTGTGTTTCAAAGTCTCCAAAACAAAGAGCCATCAGTTCTTTATCCTAAGTGACTGGGACATTTATTTGCACAAGTTTCATTAAAAAAAAAAAAGAAAGAAAAAATAAGAAAGAGAGAAAAGAAAGATAAAACGTTTGGCTCAACAAAAGGCATTCATTAAACACTCCCAAAATTCAGTGGACACTGCACAAGTTCACGAATCACTTTGTCATGACAACACGCTGCATAACCATAGAACCAAAGTAACTGTGGAAGCAACAGCAGAGCAAAACAAAAGATCTTAGTGTTAAGCCCAACATGCACCAAAAAGCTAAAAGGGAACTTTATAACAGTGACAAATTTAGGCACTGATATCAAATTTAGTGCTAAACTGCATAATAAGTTTGGATAGAAGATGCATAAGCAATAGACACAGTAATTAAATCAATGGGCCACTAAAAAGAACTTTAGCCCAATTTTGGGGCCTATTTATTGTCATGCCAGAATCCTTAGTTTGGGAAGTGTAAAGAAGGATTACGAAGGATTTGTTGGTTTTTTTTTTTTTTTTGCATTAGAGGGAGCAAACAGTTCCTTCACTGTGCATGTAGTAATGTGCAAAAGCAAAAAGGAAAGCCCCTGTTCCATTAGCATTAGAGAGAGTTCATTACCACTTCTCCTAAGGCAGGAGAGCAGGAATACGAGCCAAAAGCAGTTTTACTCAGACACCCCTTTAAAACCCACTCCTCTTACAGAGAAAGCACAAACCAACAGTAGAGGATGTGGAAGAGTTCACACATCCGTGGCAGAAGTGAACTAAGTTTGAGGAGAAAGTCACTTCATTTATAGTGATATCAGTGTATGAAACACTCCTCATGAAGCATCTTCAGCGTCCTGGAAAGTATTCAGGGTGTAGTTCTGTGGCAGTGTAAGTCCATCCAAGCTGTACCTGCTGTGGGCCTGTCCCTAGCAGTGCATTGTGCTTGCACTGGTGTGATGGCCAAGGCAACGATGGACAAAGAAGTTTGCTCAGAGAAGCGATCTGGCCAAAAACTGCATCAGCTCACTTGGTAACCACACAGACACCAATGTGCAGGAGAAAGCAGAAGTGTGAAACCAGCAGCAAAGCATAGTTTTGGCATCTATGGATTTCAGATTCTGTTTCCAGGGGGACTATTGGGGTGACTGTCCTCTATCCCCGTGCTTGTTCTCTTGTCTGCATCATGCCAAGTGCTTACGCAGACATGCAATTGATTTAAAGAAAAAAACAACAAAACAAAGCACAAGAAAACCACCCCCAAAACCCCAAACCACACTAAAATGCAAAAACAACACCCAGAAACAAAACTGAAAACAGCTTCCCCAGCTGGGTCAGGGCACTGATCTAGTTTATTGTGCACAAATTGCTGACCTGGCAGTGTGCAATAATAGGAACAGCAGTTGAGCCTTATTAGTGAATGTAAACTTTGAGTGTTTGCAAACATCCCTGATATTCTAACGCACAGAGTGCTGTCACAAAAGACAGAAAGCAAATGCATCAAAACTTGCAGTATTTTTCATTCTGAAAATGACCTTGTATGATAAAAATAAAATCCTTTCTAAAAAGGGTTTTTTTTGTCTTACAGTGTAATTTTGCTCTAGAACATAATTTGCTAACTAAACTACTTTTAAATTCAGCAAATTTGCAGAACCCTTTCTAAAGCAAGCACACTTTTGGTATTCTCAGCATTACACAACAAACCCAGAATATGGCCCCTGGCTTCCCTGCTAGAACTTACAAGATAATCCATGACCTCACTAAAATATACACTAAACCCATACTTGGATCTCCATTCCTTTGCTCCCATATCTATCTCTACTATCTCCCAAAAAATGTGTGAGTTTAAGTCATTTACTTACAGATAGATGTTGTCAAAAGTGCCATCTTTTTCACAGATGTTTAAGACATGATTCAACATTTTAGTTCCTGCAAAAAGATAAAGAGATACTTAGGAAAACTAGAAGGGCACAATTAAGTCTATACTTAGCGAAGTAATTCCTTGAGGAAAGGCAGGTTAACCATAGGTAGACTAAAATGATAGAGTGTGAAAACTAGGAAAGGCAAATAAAACATCATGTGTAAGTATTTTACTCTCTGGCTGCTCATAAACCTTAATTCATTGTTTCTTTGAAGAAGAAATAAAAAACACAACAGACCAGAAGCATATATATAAACCAGCTTATTTCAATACTAGTTTCAAGGTTTCAAACTCACCTCAAAATACAGCCTAAACATCGTATAAAGCAGAAAGGACACTGGTAAGCTTTTCTACTAAAGACCTACTAAAATAATTTAAAATAAAGTTATGTTTTCAATCCAGTTTGTCAAAGCAAACAGGTTACTCTAAGGTCTTGATTAATCTGTCCTATGGGTTTGCAATGTGGAGCAAAGAACTAAATGCAGTATAGACAAAAAGCAGGTACTACTCCTGAGCAGCAATAACCAGTAGCGATAAAGACAAAATAAATAGAGAACCCCTACATTTAGAAGAATGAAGGGAGAAGCCAGTGAAGGAATGTTGTGTTCTACTTATGTAGAACTTGCATACTGGTTTCATATCCCTGACAAATTATTTTGTATCTCTCTGCAACAATTTTCACATCCATAGAAGAAGAGTATTTACATCACAGTATGATAATATTATTAAGATTAAAGTAATCTGAAATCCTGAATTAAAAATTACTACAAAGAGTTCATTTCTGAAAGGCAGGGAAAAATAAGCACATAATAAATCATGCTCTTTTCCCCCCAGGTCCCTTCCAAAGAAATCAGTAGTCTAAAGTGCACTAACTTGGTTAAAAATCTGAAAGAGCATTTGGAAAGCTGGACAGACTTCTGGTTTCTTTGATGACTTAGATACAAAAGCAGACCCTCCTTACCTATTCCTAGCCTTCGGTAGGGTGCCAGGCATCCGAGTGTCATGATGTACAGTCTCTTCTGGTTCTGGGAGTGATCCACCCTACAGCACACTGCTCCCACTGCAATATCGTTGAAATAGGCTGCCAGGGAGGGAAACAAAAGTTTATCTGTAAGAAGTCTCAAACTATGCACACAGCCCTCTCATTTATACCCTGTATCTTTCTTCCTCCCTCCCTCCCCTCTTCCTAATTCTCCCATCCAGATAAAATAACATATATTGTGGATTCACACTTGGAATGAAGTTACCAGTGCTGCTTTGACACAGTGTTTGCTTATTACTATTCACACCAACCAGCTATGACATCAGGAGGTAAGCTGGCAATGCTCAACTGTTTTCTTCTGGAACAGAAAACATGACTATTCCCAGTGGGATGTAATCTATTTAGAACACAGACCCTCTGCGGCTTTTTTGAGGTTCCCAAACAGTTATTTTTCATTACAACTAAATAGAAGGAGCTGCTATTCAAAACCATTATGGATACCAATGCTGACCACTTCTGCCACCACAGCCCACAATTACTGGCAAGAACATTTGTACCTAATTTGGCAAGTTCGCCAACCTCCAGTACATCCTTGTAGAACTTGTCATTGTAGCTGACAGGAAAAATGACCTGGTTTAGCCTCTTCAGCTGCTTAATGTTGTGTGGCGTCACATCTCCCAGCTCGATCCGGCTACTGGAACAAATCAAAACATGCTTAACATCTGACATACTGTAACATTTTAAAGGACACCAAAAATTAATTATTTTGTTTATGCTTAGAGAACTGTCCCACCTAATAGGTCAATACATATCTGAACTGCCACGTCCAACCCATACAATCAAGTCTAACACGGGTGGCTGATTTAAGTCCCAAACCTAGATTTTTCAGTCAGTTCTATACAGTCAGAAGTTTCTCAGGCCACACTAAATACTAATGTACCATAGTATTTGTGTGGTTTTACTGGGTTGGAGACAGGAGAACACGGATCTCTGCAGAAGTATTAGCTTTAACTTTATCCCATGCATTTCCCCTCTGATCATCAAGATCACAAGGAAAAAAAATTAAAAACCCCAAAGAAAATATGGGAGGAACAGGAAGCTAGAACAGAGACCAAGGAAATTAAGTCTTTATCCATACTTCAAAGACAGCCTCAATTTTACCACCTATAAATATAAAGCTTATACTTAGACAAAGTAATTACTAGACATCTGTCTCTAAAAACCAACAGTATTGTGTGCAACAAGTGTATTAAGCCTGTGACCATGAAAGTGTGCCCTTTTCAAGGTGATATCTGCATCTACTACGATCATCACTGAAATCTTTCTTCCTGCTGAGAGCAGAATCACAACCTTAAAATACACTGAATTATACTGAGAAGAAGTAGACCAAGCCTGCCTTCCTGAAAGAAGCAGAAGAAAATTAAAAAAAAAAAAAAAATAAAAAAGAAAGGTATTAGTTGCCCTTGGGTGAGTGCAAGCAGTTTTAACAAGGACTACAAGAGTGAAAAATAAAAAAAACCAAGATAATCAAAATCTTTTCCCAAATGGTCACCAGAACATGTAGGCAGGTGCAAAGCCAGTGCACATGGCATTAGAAAAGCACACAATTCTAGGTTCATATCAGCCCTGTTTTACGGAATACATATGGGCAACCAGATTGTTTTCTGCCCAAACAGCAGTAAAGACACAGTTTGCCTTCTTGAAAAGAAGTCTGTTTTCAAAGAAGCAACTTTCTACAATCCTTTAAGTTCATTCTAGTAATATGCAGCAGCTGCTTTCCACCTCCAATGTCTCTTGTGCCTAGGCAGCTTGTTTTTTCAGATAGGTTAATGCCTAGGACACAACAGCACAGGTTAGTCTAAATACTACAGTGACATAAAGAAGGTACAATAACCAATAATTTTTTTTTTCCAAGAACTGTACCAAGCAATGCAGAATACAGTCTGTCTCTGCTTTATTAACTGACCTTGATCATACATAAAAAACCCTCTTATATGATACCCTCCAGATACCAGTTTTAGTTGTCACTACCAATGATAAATATGTAATACTGTCTAGGCATTGTACTGCAGCCTGCAAAACTATCCAAAGAAGCTACAGAAATGAAGTCTTTTGCTGTTACTTCAAGAACCACAAACCTTCACCCACTTTCTCCTTTTCTTTTACAGCAAAGAATTAAGTCTTCAGTTTTGCAGAGATACCAAGGCTTACCATTGCCCACTCCCCAGTATAACCCAGACCAGACAATGTCCCTAGTGAGCCCTACAGAAGCTAAACAAATTTTAAGTCGGCCTACCTTTTAGAGGACCAATGAGCATCAAGAGACTATTGATGATTTTGTAATTCTCCATCAGATTAATATGTTCCAGTTACTACTTTGAATTAATGGATGGCATTTACATATCGACATTGCTCACGCCGAAGTCAAACCTTTTGGCACATGTTTGCCAAAGAGATTAGAAAGCTCTCTGATGTCAAGCATCTCATGTCAGTATGAGTTCTTGCAAATTATTCCAGGCAGCTCTTCACCTATCTTCCCCCCACCACACTGCACACACATCCATCTTTTTTCTCCCTCATGGCAAGGTCAATTGCTAAGACACAAATCCCTGTAGTCTGCCCCTGAGCTCTGCCCAGTGGTACAACAATCTCCTGAGAGACATCTTACTACATGGACAGTGTGTTCTCCAACAGTGATTTCAAGAATGACAGAAGCAGCAAAAGACTCCATGTTCTTTCATCTCATCCATGTCAAGATACCCAGGCATTCTACAGTCAAACCCAAGAGAATATATTTCTGAAGTTTCTAGCTACAAAGCACTATGTTCTGCTGAAATAATCTGCAATATCTCTTTTCTGTGAGTTCTACCATAACCAGCCCTTTGTCTCACAGTCTTTTCAATCTTCTAGATCACTTTTGCTCTCAAGATTCCTTTCTTCCTGTATGGCCATTTGTGCAAGTCCCTTTGAGAATTATACTCCAACATAAAGCAAGTCCCGAGCTAATAAGGATGATGTTCTCACACTCCAGAAGTACTCCCAGTGTAAACAAGCACGTAGTCAAAGGTATTAGATGGTGGAGAAACTGTAGTACTGTTTTATGCCCAACTTGGCACAACTGCTCAGCCTAGCATGGCAGGGCTTCTTCAGGCTCACAGCAGGCAAGTTCTGATCCTGGCCAGCAGTGCTGCTACCTTTTCCTCACAAAGGGCAGAAATAAAACTGCGGCATATGGGTTCCTGGGTATATTTGTGTCTGTGAAAGAGTTTTGCTGGAGTAGGGCACCTCAGTAATCTCATACTAGGAGGGAAGAGAAGACTGAAGAGCCGCTTTTGCTGCAGTCTGCATGAGAGTAGAAACCAAAGGCAGCAGGTCTCATCTGCCCAGTTAGGTCAGATGAGATGCAGTGCAGGAGGTCAGTAAGGGAAGAGATAATCCTCACACTCAGTCACTGAAAGCCTAGACCTCTCCTCCAAATAACATTCTATTAACCTTAGTGATACAAAAAAAATATCAGTAGTTCCAAGTTTCAGCAGATCAGCAGTGCTAGAAAGATGAACTCACAGCAAAGTTGTTATGCAGCATGTCTCTTTTTGAGCAAAAATCTCTGACACAGCCCATCACCAAATAGTGTCTTCTAATATTATTTTTAAATTAATTAGTTACTAATCAAACAGATCAGGCATTAGAAGACAATCACTGTGAAATATTTATGATGACAGCGCAACAGGACAAAAATATATTACCACAGGCAGCCAGGACAAGATGGCCAAGAAAGGGAACATGGCCAGAAGATGGACCATCACCAAGAAGGTTTCAGACAGCGAATAAATAAATGAATGCAGAAGCAGAGTCTAAGGCTAGTAGCTGCTGAGCCAAGACATCACCTCTGAGGCTGGCATCAGGCCAGAGAAATGAGCTCTGCTAGTAGATAGCTGAAAGGCACTTGCTGACACATTTCCTTGAGCCCCTGGACTTTCCCCCTCTATCTGTCATCACTTGCCACATTCACTGCTGCCTCCTGCCATCTCCTGCTGCCTGTCTCCTGTGCTCTGTCACTGTCTGGTTTGTCCTTACAAGAATCACACCAGGGACAGTATTTTACCCTGGGGAATAATATGAAAGAGGTTTGAGAAACACTGCAGGAAGCATAAATCAATATACTAAATATATCTGTTTAAATAGTGTGTACTCAAACCATAAATTACTTTAATGTATAGCACTAGCTGATTAAATCGGCACCACATCTATTATGCAAAAAACCATTTAATACATAAATTAAGTAAGAACATGGAAAGGAAGACCCACATAATGAGAATTCATCATTTTGCCTGAAGACAGTGTGGCAAAAGTGCCACTGGGGCCTTGGGTGAAATCATGGGAAAGCTGGCACTGCTGCCCAAAGCAGCAGTTTTGCTGTCCCTGGGCCACTCATTTCCATCCTCCTGCTGGCACAAATGTTTGTGCAACAATGTGGTAAACCAACACCAATTAAAACTAACCTAGACAAAAAGAGAAAAGTTTAGTTTTAACCCACCCCTGACTGGGTTCACCACACAAGTCCTCTGCCACCATATGGAAGTGAAAAAAGGTTGCCATATGCAGAACTAATTGGTTCTTGAGCAGAAGTGCCAGCTCATCCCAGTTCAAACTGGAAGTACTGTGCAAGAGGAGCACAGGGATGTAGATTATTCAGTACATCTGTGAACATAGTCTAGAGATACTGTGCTACACTTTATCATTCACAGAACAACATGCACTTTGATCCTAAGGACTTAAAAAAACTACTCCAAATAGCCAAGACAAAGCACCTGTAACAAAGGACTCAAAGTTATCACTCCCTTCTTTTCACCAGAGTAAAGCAAGCAGCTTTGTGGGATTTCGTTGGGTTTTTTTTTTCTTTTACAACTAGCTTAAGTCTAGCTTACAACTAGACCTGCTTCTTCAAGTTACATCACAGCCAAATCAGTAATTTAAGTAAGTTTTTCATGTCTTACTAGGCCAGTCCTGTGCATTTCAACTCAGTAGAGGGTGTACCAGAAATACTTATCTTCTGCTGTTGCAAAGAAAAAAATTAAATTATGACCTCAAATTAGCATATGAGAGAACATAAAGATGTGCAAAGAACCTGAAGTGCCCAGAAGAAAAATGTCCTTTCTCAACGGATTATTTGACTCTATGATGCCACTAATACTCCTAAGAAGACCCACACTTACTGTTGGCACCCTACAGCTCAAATGGCACTCCATGGAGGATGCAATAGTCAGCTCAGCTGTATTCCATCTTAGATTGTCAAAGTTTCTGGGACAAGTCAGTCACCCCACCCCAAGCAATTGTTTTTAGCATAGAAGAATGAGGGACTCTCAGTTTATCAGGTCAGGCCTCTTACTACTACAGTGTTCTATAAATCCATACACTTCCCTCAATGGAATACCAGCCCTCTGAAGCCACTTAAACACCTTCCACTGTAAGGCTGTTCCCAAGT
Source organism: Rhipidura dahli (assembly GCA_013399225.1). Taxonomy (NCBI): domain Eukaryota; kingdom Metazoa; phylum Chordata; class Aves; order Passeriformes; family Rhipiduridae; genus Rhipidura; species Rhipidura dahli. The sequence goes on from VXAC01002204.1 coordinate 606,172, forward strand.
TACCATTACTCTCAGTAGTTATTCCAGTGTACTCAAATCTACCTCTACGCTGTCTGGAGATGATGGGTACCATTGCACAGGCCTTTTCAGAGAGTTATCATGATCTCTTCAGACCTTTCTTCTAATTAAAGCCAAGCTCCTGGCCTCTTCCTGTAAGACCGGCTCTTAATTCCAACTATTGTCATACTAGCTCTTCCTTACATTCCTTCTGATTAAAGTTGATTTTCCTTATACATGGCTTACCAAAACTGCTTACAGCAGCCCAAATACTACTGTCTTATACTATGGTACTAAGTTTTTCCTGTCACTACTGGAAGCATTTTCCTAACATATCCTAGGACTATGCATTTTTCACAACTGCTACATTCCATGACTTGGTTACTGGGGAAAAAACCCTTGGAGATCTCATTAGTAAAGGGAACCAGTTCGTGGGGCATGGGCTGCTATCTGTTGAAAGTGCACAGCAACACTGCCCAGTGATGTAAGAGCGGAAGCGAAGAGTGATCCACCAAATCCCAACAGAAGTGTGACTTTAGTGAGGTGACATGCACCACTTCCTGAAACTGGATGCGTGCCCAGAACACTGGCATTAACACTCCTGCTCTTGCATGCCAGTGTCCTAAGATCCTCCAGGCACTGGCTACAAAAAGCCTCACACGTTTGTAGGACCAAATGCAGTCTAGTTAGTCCAGCTGCAGTTGCTTTGCTCTGCTTGCAGCTTACAGGGCTGGGATTTGAAAAGTCTATTTTTCCTACAATGTCCTACATTGATACTGGTGGAATTAACACAGGCTACACAAGACATTAGTGTTACTTATGCTAAGACTGCATTTCGCTGCTCAACATATACCAAAGGAGAACTGCTATACAGAATGACAGCTCAAGAGGCAGCCAATTTCCAGTTACAGTTCAAGAGGAAACACAAATTCACTCCCTGGGAATACCAAGTGTCAAACACTAGTTTACAACCAACATGAGGAAGAAAAAGGGTGAATTTCGAGTTTCTTACAGCTGTAAGAATCTCAGCCTCATTCAACTTTAAATAGTGCAAGTCTCTCCCCAGAGGGATGTGCCTGACTGAAACAGATCTCCATGTAACTGATAGCTGGGCTCAGGCTTATTGAAGGCATCTGGCAGGCTAAATTTAGCAGAGCTGTATCTGAAACTTGCAAAACTTACTGAGGAGTAAGTCAGGAGAGGCAGCACAGAGAAATGGGCCCTAACAAATTAAGAGGACTTCAGAGAAGGTTTGTCACCTGCTAAGCGGCCAACTAGCTTTATTGCTTCTATTTTGGCTTCCAAGTCAAAGCAGGAGTCTAGACAGGATAATCCACTCATAAAATAAAACCAAACCAGAACTATGAAGGCTATAGACCTGAAGGGTGTGGCTCTGCTTAGATTCTACTCCAAGGACAAAAGAGCCTCTCTAGTGTTTTGGGGTTTGGGGTTGTTGAAGTTTTTTTGATTGGTTTATTTTTCTTTGTTTTGGTTTTTTTTTTTTTTTAATAGATGAGCTGTCTTGCTAGGCACACAAGTTAGTCTAGTTCTTGTGGGCAGACCTGTATGTTTTCAGTTACCTCAAAGATCTGGGGGCTGCATATCTACTCTGCTTTACTTGTCAGAAAATCAGAAGGATAAGTACAAACCTAGCATGCAAAAAGTCTTACCAATTTGCTCTGAAACCCCTGATCTTCTTTAGCCCTGCTTACTACAGAAAACATGTATTGCATGACACCTCATAGCCTGCTGGAGGTTTCTGGCCTGCAGAAAGGCACAGAGATGTACAGAAGAAAATGAAGTAATTTTAGAATCAGAATTAACAGAAGACTACATTCAAGACTTGCAAGTCCATTGGCTCTCACTGGGAATGGGTTTCAATGTCATAAATCACAATTCCCCAAGACATACAGACCCTAGATGCCTCTCCCTTTATCATTAAAAAAAGGAAAAAAAAATTACAGAGCACATAACAGCCAAGTTTCTTCATTATGTCTGGATATCATATAATTTACTCTGCTTCAACCTAGAAAACCTGACCATGTACAAAAGACTGGCCAGTCTTCACATGAACGAAGTAAAATTATGCTGTAATAGCCTCGCAGTTTTTCCAGCTGAAACATGTCCTAGATCTCAAATCTTCAAGTGAAAAACAAACTTTCCCAAGAAAATTATAAGCTATCCCATTCTGCAGATGGATACAAAGAGCAGGAACCACTAGGCCCAGCTGACGGAATCTTCAAACTCTAAAATATCAGAAATAAATGTGGCTGGTCTAGAACAGAAAAGCAGACACACATACATCACTTAGTTGTCCATAACTCTGCTGCTCCAGAGCACCTCACAAGGTTAAGGCCTAAATATTTCATCAGTCTATCCCAGGTACATCAATATCAGGTGAAAGAGGAAGCAGCTTGTCTGCAATCATACAACAGATAAAGAGCTGCCACAAACCCCAACTCTTTGTTGCTGCTCTAACCACTTTTCCTAATTAGTCAAGTAAGCTCACAAGAACATTGCTTTTGATCCATGATTGCTAAAGAAAAGTACTTCACTATTTTGAAAGAGCTTCTGTCAAAATTAGTTTTGTGCCCCCACTAACTATATCCTGAGACCACTTATAAATTACTGCCCCTTTCCACACTCTCAGCGTCCCCAGATCTAACAATTATAACCCTTACTTGCCTCCCAGAAGATCATGACCCTTTGATAATTAGTGTTCATGAAGTACCTGATGATCATCAGGTAAGAACAGAAGCTTACCTTCAAATTCAAAATAGAAGTGATACTTACAAAGTAGCTTATTTACATAAATACAGCTTAAGGGCACTTCTTGTACGTACACAGGTAAACTATGGAACTGATATATCAGAAGAAAATAATTTTTCTGCTTCACACAAACTATTTCTATAACTAACTGAAACACATTTCTTTACAAATGCCTTTGCCCATTAGAATAATGAAAGAAAAGAAAAAGGCAGCTCATAATGGTTTTCCTACCCATACTTTGGATTTCAGTCCCAGAGCTGGGTTTTGTAAAGTGTTCAAATCACACAATATATTAATAACATGCTGTGAAAAAATAACTGAATGTGCTATCAGTTTTATGTGCCTACCTTAAAAACACTTCTAAGGCAACTATCATTTTCTCCCCCATCCTTTTCCTAATTTTCACTAAGAATGAATTGTTCTCAAATGAAAATTTGTGCCAAAGATCTAAAAACAAACAAATCTCCTTTAACTGCAATTTTCAACTTAATTTGTGACCTTTACTGACAATTTTAAGTGCCATGTAGAAAAAACTTTCACAAGCCTTCAACTGCTGCCCGGGTCTCATCCCATACTCTCAGGAAAACATAAATACAATGCTCAGATGGCGGAAATCAGAACTTTTTTCAGGGTTAGAGATTCTAGTCTGCTAAAGGCCAAAAATCACATGGAGCCTGGAAGAGAAGAGAGAGAGGGAGAAAAAAGGCCAAGTGAGCTCAGGAAGTACATCATGCGTGAAGATCTTACTATGAAGCACAGTATTTTCAATTAATTAAAGAAAGAAATACTCTGCCCCCAGGAAAAATAATGTATCTTAATCTTAGTCACCTAGTGACAGTGTTGTGGAAATGGTTTTGGCTCTATATTCAATAAAGCCTAAAGTATAATTTCCTTCTCATAATGAATTAACTCAGTATGCTCTGACACAAATACACAGTTACCCCATTTCAGTGCTGTGTTTCTCTACTCTCAGGTCTTCAAGTCCAAGAGTCTCCAAGTAACCAGGTATTCTTCTATGCGGACTCTCTGATTGCCCTGGCTTCCCCACCTCAAACTCCCTCGGGACAAATTTCTGCTGCTTTACAACTAACACCCACATGGGTCACTTCTTCCCTGTCCCTTTTTCAGACAGGAGCAGAAGGTAATCCTGACAATATCTGCCTCACTTAGAGCAGGAGGGATGCAAGGAAGTACTGCACTTCTCTCTTAGCAATTCCCAAACAAATATAAAGATTCAATTCCTTATGTTCTTTCCTATTCTGGATAAAAATACCTAACGCCTTCTCAGATTATTGGTCTGAACACTTCTAATGCTTGCCAAATGGGCAGGCTCTTCAAGTTCTGAATGATTTCCACTAGGATTAAAGTATTTTTCTGGCTCAACCATCACCCATTATTCCCCATTTTAAAAGGGATTTAGTGTGGTAAAGGAGGATGCATCATTTCTTGTCCTCAGGAGATGGCAGCAGAGTCTGTGGTATTTCGTGATTAACTAAAGTTACTTCATTTTTCACAGAAATGTCCCAAACTACCAAGCCACACCTACATGCAGAAAGAATTGAATGGTCACACAGTACTCAAAACACAAGACTGGGTTCTAAAATGCTTCAGTAAAATGGCTACAACCCCTCTGCTACCTTCCTACCCTCCCAATCCTTCCTACTTCATGGAATGTCTTAATCTGGTTATGGAATTAAACTCAGAGTGGTCAGAGTTATAAATCAGGTTAAAGTACCTATAATAAACTGCACTGAGTTTTTTATAAACTCATTTAGAAGCTGTTAAGCCATTTGTAAGCTTGAATATAGGCAAGGTCTAAATTTACCATCCATGAAAATAAATGCAGACTACAGCTCACACTTGGACATTTCTAGGTTCAGAAAAAGCCTAAAAATAAAGTGATTTTCAAGCTCAATTACCTTTTTTGTCCTGCCTCCAGTGCATATGACCATTCAGCAGTTTTCTCATAAACTTGGAACTTCGTCCCATATATGTTAAGCTTAGCACTGTGCCGAGCAAACGGAAACAATTCAGCAGCTCTGCACAAACTCTGTCATACTAACTCAGGAGAGAAAAAGTCCTCCCTGTTCTCCTCAGAAACATGCACATCTTCAGGACCTTGAAAGGTTTACTCTATGAATCCAGGCAAAACAAGCAGAGGTATCAGAGCTTACCCATAAGGACACCCCACTCTTTAAAAACAATACAGTTACTTTTCTGTTGTGTTCAGTACTCCCCAGCTGTGATGTCTCTCCTACAAAGGTAGCCAGAACAGCACATGCAAAGCCTTGAGGCTAGGAAGTCCTCTGGGGCAGCAGCTAGGATGTAGCCTAGGATGTAGGAGTCTTCCACAGCATGTCAGGACCCTTAGAAACTACAAAAGCCGAGATTTAGCTGCAAACACGTAAAAGTTGAGAGGCAATCTCCTAGGAGTGTCTTACCCAAAAGCAGCGCACGCTTCTTTCTAAGGCTGGTTTAACACACAGCACTCTACTCCCTGTTTCAATCAGTTTTCCATCACATGGCTCAACATGTGCTGCCGCACAACAATCTCCCAGGTGTCTCCCAACAAAACTGGAGAGGGATTTGGTCAATGTGACAAAATAATACATGCACAGGCACTGGGCCCTGCTTGTAACATGCACTTCATGCTCCATGTATGTGACAATCCCGGTCACACAGCAGGTACATGCACACAATGCAGCACGCAGGTCCTGCATTAGCCTTGTGTAATGTTGTTTTTAGGGAAGGCCATGAGGGAAAGGCTAGATGCCTTATTCCTATAGGTTTCAGCTGAACTGAAACAGCTCAGAAATGCACCCTTACTTTACGATATCAAATGTCACAGACAGCAATCAGCAAATGCTCAAGAATCAATGCAAGACTTTCCACTTTCTCTCCTTAAAACCAGCAGCATAACTGTAATGAAAACACAAAACCACTGAGCAACAAGTGAATCAACACCATGAAAGCAGCGAAGTGCAGGGAGTATTATTTACATCTGCTCTATAAAACCAGCCAAATTACTACAGACAGTAGAACCTGAGTCCCTTCCACAGAATTTTTCCTCTTGCAAACACAGTTCTAAAATAGATTTTCAAGTTCAAGAACTAACAATAATAACATATAATAAATGAAACAAGAAATTCATCTCTAGAGAATCACAAGGTTCACTAACAGAACAGTGAATTACCTCAGTTTTTCAAGTCACATTTAAGAAAAAAAGGGAAACATAATGAGACTCTAAACTATTAAAATCATTGAGAAGGTGAGGATAGAGTGAACATAAAGCCAAGTCGCACAAAACCAGGTGGAAGCTAATAGCAGTTACCAGTTCAGAAGCTCGTGTTTAACTCATCAAATAAGAGAAAACCCACAAAATTTTAAGCAGCTGAAAACGCACAAAAATCTTCTGTTATTTCTGAAACCAGGGGTCCTAAGAGGTCACCTAACCTCAAACACCCTGATGACAGAGATACTACCTGCTATGCATTATTAACACACATCTATGTGCTATTTCAAATTCAGAGTTAAGAAAGAAGGCTGCAAGAAACAAACATTGACTACACAATCTTTTAGATCTGAAATTTCATGTCAATGAACTGGATAATTTCTTTTTTAATTCTTTCTCTGCCAAAGTAGACTCTTCATAATTACAGCTGGCAAAACATCAGCTGCTCTAAGGGCTTCCAAAATCACCTCTGCACTTAGTGGTGTGCGTTACAATGCAATACATACATTCCCAGAAAAAAATAGTCAGATGGAGTCAGTTTGTTTGGAAGGACTTGTCCACAATTTTTGATTCAATAGTTAACACAGACCAGTTCCCTTCAAGCACATCAGTTTCTGTGTGCTGGGAGCTGAAGCTTTAGATCTATTTCTGGACCCATTTTTTGAGAGTATTTGTACTTTTGGGATCTTCACCGATCTTTGGAACCTAAAAAACAATTTGGGTTTGTTCCAAAGTAACCGTGTATAATTATACATTCCTTCTGAACTATTCTCTAGTCCTTTGAGTCTCATTGTATTTAAATGGGGTTATTTTTCAATTTGAGCTCCGTCGGCATATTTGTCTCCAACTGAATTTTTAGAGAACACCTGGATTCAATATGAGAATCTGCACAAGAATATGAATTTATTCTGCACCAGAACTTGCTGTGTGGTGCTAACAGTGTTTTGGCAAGACAGGAATATGCTGCTCTTCAAAGAGATGAAAGAGTACCAGAAGAGCAGAAACACCAAGTATAGAACCCAAAGTAATAAGTCCTGAAGTTGAACCAGTAATAAAGCTGCCTGTAAGTAAAAGTAAAGTAACAGAAATGAAGTTTGGTGCTCTGGAAGCAAAAGAGTAGTATGCAGGGTTTTTCTCTATAGATTTTTATTTTTCAAAAGAAGTTACAAGAAGTGAAAAAGTCCATGAAAGGAGAACTCCTGATCAGTGCAAGCAAAGCCAGGCTCAGTTGCTTGGGGAGCACTGCAGCAGGACAGACAGCTCTGGCAATGCCCTGCCAGGAGATCCCCACAGCTCCAGCTTGGCGCACCTGGGCCGCTTTCCCACTCACACATGCAGATCGCAGTAACCCTGTCCCATGACTGACATACAACCAAAGCAAGGCTAAGCTGTAGCAAACAGTAGAATGGTCAACAAAGGATAAAAGGAAACCCAGTTACGCCGGGAGCGCTGCAGAACAACGATCGCGTCAAATGCCACCTCATCCTGGCTGATCCGTGCTGCTGCTGCTCTTCCCACAAACTCCACCGTCCTCATTACAAGGTGCCTAAGAGTGGGGGTGCCCCGTTTTATGTAGGGTGGTGCAGGTGGATAAAGAGTTGTCCAACATCCCAAACACACCTATTTTATGTCAGCTGAGAGTCTGTTTATTTGCAATCATCCCTGAACCTCCTTCTACAAACACCTGCCAGCCCCTCACGATGTCTCAAGCTGCTTACATGTTGTAAGAACCAGCTAAGAGTCTGTTATCAAGCAGTCTCGTATGACCTCACTCCTACTGCTAATAAGCTAAACCCCTTACCACTTCTTAGTAAAAGCTTAAGTGATTCAGCTTCCATTCACCCTGCCTTAAGCTGCCAAACTGGAATAATAATACCCATCATTGCATAACACCAGTTCCAAGGGGACTGGTTTAATGCTCTTTTGAGAAACAGCTGGGGAAAGCTTCCTTTGTGCCTATGAAGAAACTGAGGCGCAGAACTGGAACAATCACGTTTTGTGGAGCACAAGTGATGCTGAAATTAATAAACATTAGGTGATTTAGCCAACATTGAAAAACCTGTCCCAAAGTGACCTGGACAAGGTCAGGCAGGTCATCTGACACCAAAGCACAACTGTGAGTGTAAAGGCCTCCACTCTCCTGTACAAAACCGGCACTTCAATTCCCCCATTGAGAAGGAAATCAGTGTTTTCAGCCAACCAGATTTGAAATCTCCAGTTTTCAGGAGACAGAGAGAAGCGAAGCCAGGCCCAAAGCAGCGGGTGTGCTGCAGAAACACGACACAGAACACAGCTCGTTTGTCATCCATCCACGCTGTACAGCCTCCGTGTAGCAATTAAAGACTTCAAAACCAACAAAAGTGCTAAGAGGATGTTACACACAATAGCACTGCAAAACCACACATATCCGAGGCTGACAGCTTTTTCGCACGGAGCGAGCGGCGCTGCTTTACTACCGCCAGACAAGGACCAGACAGGGGCGAGAGCCCGGCCAGCATCCCTCCCGCCCGCTCTGCAGATCACCAGACCCCGCAGGGCGGGATCCCCCCGGAGCACGAGGAGCCGCCGCGTCCCGCCCGCTCCAGCGCGGGGCTGAGCGCGGAGAATCCTCCCTCCGGCGGCGGCACAACCGTGACGGTGCGGGAGCCCCGCGGGCAGCTCCTGCTCAGCCCAAAGGGCTCCAGCGGCGGCACCGCGGGTTTTCTCGCCGAGAGAGACTCCCCGGCACCCACCCGCCGCGGGCCCTGTCCCAGAGAGCGGGAGGGACGCGGCAACACCCCCCGAGCTCAGAGGCGGCGGCAGCGCTCGACCCTCTCCGCCTCCCGCCCGCCGCGCCGCCCGGGCCCGCCCCACTCCCCGCTCCGCTCCCGGGCAGCCCCAGCGGGCCTGGCCCGGGCCGAGCCCCGCACTCACCCCTTCATGGTGCGTCCGCGGCCTGCCCGGTGTCCGCACTGTCTGCGTCCAGGGCCCGGCGGTGCGGGTGCGGCTCCGGCCTCCCCGTGCTCAGCGCGGGCGGCTCANAGCGGCGCAGGCTGGGCGAGCGAAGCTCCGCCCGGAGTTGGGCGCAGCTCGAGCCGGGCGCTTCCGGCGTGCGGCGCGGCGCATGCGCGCGGGGCCCGGCGTCAGCTGATCCAGCGCCTCCTTTGCCGCCGCCGCAGGGAGTCGGGCGGATTCGGGCGCGCCGGGCCGGCTCAGGTGAGACGCTCGGCCCCCTCTCTCTCTGCCCTGCACCGCTCCCTCCGCCTCTCCCGAGCTGTGCCCGGGGGTTGCCGTCCTCTGCGGTGAAGGGGGGGGTCGGCTCCCGCCCTCCCCGCCCCGCTCGGACCCTGCCCGGGAAGGACGCGGTCTCCCCGTGGAGCTGCTCCCAGAGGGAGCGCGGCCCCCGGTTCTGCGGAGCGGGTGTCGCCGGGACTGTGGGCAGCCGACCTTCGCGGAGCCGTGTCCCGGCAGGACAGCCCGCTGGAGGCGGCCCTGCGCTTCCCCGCCCCGCTTCTCAGGGAGAAGAGACCTGGAAAGCGAAGCAGCCCCTGAATGAAAAACCTACTGAGCGCTCTCGAAGACGCACAATGAGATGCTTTAGGGCTATGCCAGGATTCCTTACGGAAGAGGAACGTGGTGATAGCGGCTGGGTTCCAGTGCTCGGTCATCCCACCATCTTGGGTGGGTGGATCTGAAGCTCTGTGTGCCTTGACCGCAGCCCAGCAGAGAGCGAGCAACAAGGTTATGGAAGAGGAATGTTGCTGCGGGCTTCTCGCTGCAGCTCATCCGTGGCATAAGGGCCCCCCTGTTGTTTTGCACTTGAATATACTGGTGGCACATCAAATGTGCTTCCTAGTCCTGTAGCCAGAGACAAAATTCTGGTTTAGGTGAGGTGTTCTAAACAGCACACGTGGCATTCACTTGAAGGCAAGAAAGGAACCTGGCATGACTGGATGCTGGATGATATTGTTCGTGTTACAGGTAGCTGTGGCATTGGAGTGTGTGACACATGTGTCAAGATCCATCCCTTCAATGCAGTTGCCCAAAATGATTTACTTCTTAGGAAGAAAGTCAAGTCTTTCATCCTAAGATTTTACTGTCTTCTCTCAAAGAAATTGTACTCCTGCTGGGCATAAAAGCAATTTGGTGATAGTTTTATTCATTGTAATGCAATACTTCAGCAAAGTACACTGGCTATTTGATCTAGCATGGTATTTCAAATGCTAATTCCACTCGATGAAGTGGAGAGGGGGTGGCAAAGTAGGAAAACCTGCTGACAGACTGCTAGAAGTGATTTATTAGCAAGAACATGCCAAATAAGAACTGGCATTTGCAGGTGGAAGTTTGAGTAACTGAGGTAGATCTTCAGTATGTTGTAAGTTGTGCTGTGTTTGTGCTGACTTCTGCACTGTGCAGATCTGCAGCAGCTGAATGTTGGGCTTCTCTGTGTGGTACTTTCAAAGGCCCGTTCAACCACCAGCAAAAATAAGTATTTAATAATATCTATATTTTATTATTTTCTATGTAAGAATATGTGACATGAGATCAGAATCTACAGGTCTTTGAACTACCAAAAATACTGCAGATTATTTTGCTGTGCCTGTCAGTTTGTTATGTGAAGTCCTCTGGGGAAGCTTTATTCTTTTATGTGGGGAAAAAATTAGTCTTAATTTTGTGATCAGGTGGCCAAGTGTGACATTCAGAAATATTAAATCATCATGGACATCAGCTTGAGAGAACAGGGAAGGTGAAATTAAGGCAACAGTGGAAAATGGCTGGTGGCATCAGCTGACTGTTCAAAGGGGGGTTGTAGTCTTGTGTTGCAATAGTAACACAAGGTCTCTGTTTCCTGTAAATGCTGCCTTGTCATTTTCCAAATCAAGAATTATTTTCTACAGATAGTGCTAATAGAGTTGATGAGTGATTAGAGTTTATGTTTTGTAGAGCATTAGCTTAAATTTTGCTTTTATTTTGGTCTAAGTATATATTAACAGTTTTATGCCTCATTGATGCTGAGTGACAAAATCTGTGAGCCTTAAGTGTCCTTCTGTTGTCTAAATTTTTTTTCCCAGTATAACTTCATGCATTTATGTTCCAACACCAGTTATGGGTGCTGGTGTTACACATTATCATCCAGAGCTGCTATAGACCAGCAGGTTACCATATGATTCCCCTGAAGATACTTTTAGAGGCACTTTACATTCCCCCTTGTGTTTTGATGCCATGACATTGTGTCTTTGGGTTCTCAAGCCCCGAAAGTTCCTACTGATGGGTTTCCCTCCTGCTTTTAAATTGCATGTTTGTGAGCTATGGCTGCATTCCTAATTATTCTTCTAGAAAGAGTAAAAGGATTACAAGATAACCTAGTTGGGGTCTTTGGTTACTTTGATGTTGACCATAGAATGTTGAATGTGACTGCTGACCAAGTAGTAATCCCTCTTTTTTTCCCCTCTTGTCTTTATAAGAAAACCTTGCAAAATGTAAATCATCCAACAACCCAATGCTGCGTTGTGTGAAATATATTCTCTTCTCCATGCTTGTTTCGTTGGTTAAAAAGTGGGGGATTTTAGACTTGGAAATTCTGAGGTGTTGTTGAACAATGGTATCCACATGATTTTTTTTTTTTGGCTGGAATTGTACCAAGGAAAACAGACCATGTAGTCAACTGGAATATCATGCTCATTCATTCTTACTCGACATCTTAAAACATGTGACTTCTTTAGTCTTCCAGCTGGGCAGAGAGAAACAGAGTCCTAGTCTAGCAGAAAAAGCAGAATGAATTTAAACTTTTCAGCCTTTTTTTCCTGTACAGAATAAGCCAGTAATCACCTAAATATCCAATATGGAAAACCAGCTTAGACTGGATCTTCTGTTTGTCACTGTTGTACCTTCTTCTATGGTATAAAAAGACTTTTTGCTTGCCTTTGATGTGTTCACTCCATTTTTGCCTTTGAGAATGGACAGCTAAGTTTATACCAAATTCTTGGGTTTGGTCATTTCTCATGGTATTAAGTTCTACACTCTTATAAATATTTTTTGTTTAGTTACTGTTTTTCATCCAAGCATTCACTTCTCCTGTGTTTGTCAAACTCTTGAGTTCAACATCCCCATACCTTAGAAACATTGACCATTTGATGCCAGCTTTTTAGTCTTCTATACATTTTATGGCTATTCTAACAGACTTTGCCTTCCAAAGCCTGGCTTTACTGAAATGATACACTTACTTTGAAAACCAGTAAGATGTATATGGATAAATCCTGAAAGTCCTGGTCTGACAGACCTTGTTACTACTACTTAACCAAATGGCAGATAAAGACCAGTTTTAGCTGCTGAATTTATTTTCTTGCTTCATCAGCTTGACTACTCCTCTGAGCTTGTGCAATGGTAAAATTCAGTGTCGGGGTTCACTCTGTTCAGAAATAATTTGTATCACAGTGCTCCCTCTTTCCAGTTCTTTTAATTTTGTCATAGTTTGCATCATTTTGAGGAGTCCGTTATGTTCAAGTGTTCAAATCAGAAGTAATCAGCAAGGACCAAAACTAGCATGGGAAATTGCCCCAGTTAACTGGAACTCATTGTGCTGAACAGGTAAATGATCTAAAAAGCCTGCTGAAAATAGCTCAGTTTCAGATACAAATGCTTGAGAAAAGTGGTGTTCTAGAGGGTCTCTGTAATATGAAAGCCTTATCTTTGTCCTTCCTAATCAGTTGAAGAGTGCTTATGTTATAAGGATTCTCATAGCCAAGTTGAAATGTTGTTGCTGTGGTGTGTTTCAGCTGACCAGTCTGCCCAACTATCTCTGCCAGACAGCATCCCAAGGAAAATGCCAGAATGTGTGCTGTGAGATGCTGTGTCCCATCTTTGGGCTGCTGTAAGCTATGCTTGCTTACTGAAGTGGTTTGTGGTGATTCATGTAAAAGGGAGGTGGTTTGGATGTCTGTGATGCTGGTCTGTGTTCTGTGCCCTAAGCATGAAGAGCAGTCCTGTTGTGGTTGGGATGGTCGGGTGTGAGGAGGTGTAGAAAGGATGCGGGAAAAGCCATTGACTTTACAGAGAGACAGCTGCACCTTTATGGGGATAACTTACTTTAGCTGGACAAAAGCTTTCAGGTATGCAAGTTTTCTGTAAGAGCCTGAAGAATGACTTGACAGTTTTTTAATAGCCCAGCAAAGAAACTGCATCTTCCCAGAACTTCAGTTAGTGGGACAAACATTTGGTCCTTGTTACATTGTATCATTACTTTATTTCCCACTCTGAAAGTAAGACCTTAAAAAGCAGCTCTTCGGAAAAACCCCTAAGATGGTGTTTCCGACTAAATGCAGACTACATTGGTAAAGGTGTGTAAATAGGCAATTCTATTATGTGAATTGCCTATAGATCCTTGAAATTTTGAGGGTTTTGTTGTCATGAGATAAATTTACATCACATGGTAGATATTCAGACAACCACCACAATATGTAGTTTAAACAATGTTAAAATTTAATATGTTGGAAGGCCTCTGGCTGTTAAAGAAGACATAAATACTTCAGGTAATTGAACATAAAATTTCCAAATGTAGCTTAACTTGCTTTAAAACATAAAGATGCAGTTTTCCATTACAGGAAAAGGAAAAGTCAGCCTCAGCTTAATTTCCTTTTACTGGAATCCAGTGCCAGTAGGTGTGCTGTGATTCCAGCCAGGTGTTTCATTATACCAAAGGTGCTATGAAAGAGTACTTCTGTCTGCTAGGGATGTTGGACATTTCTCAAAGACTTTCATGCAGACTCACTCCTAGTTCAGCTCTTCAAACTGGCTGTCAAATACCTTGCATAATAAACTGAAGATTCCATAATATCCTGACTTCAAAGATGATTTGAAACTTAAGTGTAATGATGAAACGCTTAATCCAATCTCATACTCTGTATTTTAGCCATTACACCTAAAAGGCAGTAGTGAGACTTCAAGAGGAGACGATGTGTTTTAATGAGACTAAGCAACTCACGTGATTCTGCATGTAAAACTGAGCCTGACTTAAAAATCTAGCAATAGTTCTTTGGTCAAATTGCACACCTTTTGTCTCTTGAGGTCAGCTCTTCAACTCTTCAGAAGTGACTGCTGAACTGTGGTAAAGTTTGCTGTTATAGCTGCTTACAGCCATGTATTCATCTCATTTTAATGTTTGTCATCTTAAAGGTTAGAGCAACAGAAAGTATCTCAAGTAACAGTGCCAAATACACCTGAAAATTGAGTGACTTTATTTAATAAAAGCTAGGGTGAATTTTAGTTTGGCAGTAATGTTAGTGAGGTTAATGAAAACTGTTCATGTAGAGGAAATGACTGAGCATTCAGCTGAGCAGATGGCTGCAGAACTTTTCATTCCTAGCAGCTAGATGACAGGATCAGGATAAGAAAAGAAGATCTCTGTAGAACACAGACTTGAATTTTGTATTAGTGTTCTGTATTATGGTTTGCATTTCAGTTGCATTAGATCTTTCTTTTGTGTGAAAGTCTGTCAAGCCAAAGAAAGGGCAGATTGCATAGCAGGCTGAAAGGAATGTCCAAATTTTCACAGTAGTAAAATTGTGAAGCGGTGTGGCAAGTAAGAACTAAGGAGAGGTTCATCAATTTCCACCCCTGGAGCTCCCCTGGAGAAGCCTCAGCTGAGAGGAAAGAATTGGTATGGAAAATAGTAGCATATGAGTTGGTGAACATTTTTTTCACATGGACAATGTGGTTTTCTCTAGTAACAGGAGTATTTTAATGGGTTTAAGTGGGAACTTTATCAGTTCTAGATATAGCATGATAGCTGCATTTAATGTTTGAAGGCTGCTTATCTACTGAGCTGATCAGCTCTTCAGTGGGTCAAAGCAGTTATGCAATGAACACCTTGCCAGCCTTTCTATTTAGTTTTATTTCTGCTGCTAACTTCTTGGTCATGTTCAAACAGTTTTGTTCTAGTACTGTTCTGGACTAACTGAAGGAATTTCCCAAGATGCTGAATAAGAGCTTGGGTGCTTGAGTAACAGCTTGTGATGGGGAAGTGCCAAGTCCTGCATCTGAGGCAGAATAACCACATACCCTGCTACAGGCTGAGGACTGACTGAGTACTGAAAAGAACTGGGGGTCCCCAAGCTGAGCTTCAGCTGGCAATGTGCCTTTGGGACAAAGGCAGCCAGCACTATCCTGGGCTGTGTTTGGAAGAATCCCACCAACAGGTTCAGGGAGGTGGTTTTTCACCTTGGCTAAGCTTGATGGAAATCACATCTGGAGTGCTGTGTATGGTTCTGGGTTCTCCAGTAGGAGAAAGATGTGGCTTAATGGTGTGCATCCAGAAAAGGGCCACAAAGAGTTTTAAGCATTTGGAGGTAGGAAAAGAGGATGAGAGAGCTGGGATTATGTAGCTTCAGGAAAAGATGGCTCTGAGAATGTTATTGTAAAATATAGAAACACCTGATGGGAGGGAGCAAAGAGGATGAAGCCAGAGTCTTCTCAGTGGTACCTGCTGAAGTAACGTGACACAATGCACACAAACTGAAATACAGGGAATTCCCTTTAAACATAGGAAGACACTTTTTACTGCTACTGTGTTGGAACACTGGAACAGGTTGCCTAGAGAGTTGTGATGTTTTCATCCTTGGAGTTAATCAAAATGTATCTGGATGTTGCCCTCAGCAGCCTCCATCACAGGGAACTGGAAGTAAGTGATTGCCAAATGTGCCTTCCAACCTCAGCAATTCAGTTGTTTAGTGACTGAGAAATCTGGAGTGATTTTCCCTGCTGTGTTATAGTAAAATTATAACTCTGCATGATATGAAGGAGCAGGTTTCCTGAGAATACTGTTGGGCTTCCTTTCCCAGTGACCTCTGTTAGAGTTATGGGCATGTTGTTTTTTCTGGGACAATATCCTGAATTCTAGATATGAAAATGCTGCCAAACTTCTGCATTTGTCTAGTAATTCAGGCACAGTATTTTTTTTTTAATACTTCCTCTTAAAGATATCATCTGTTAGAAGGGGAAGTATAAACTGTCCTAGTTAGAGGAAATCTGTGGCAGTGATTATCCTGTTATTTATGAGGCCCTTGCAACAGATCTTCAAGTAGCTGGACACTGGGATTTATGCACTGTGCCAGTCTGCTCAGGTGAACACAGTAAGTGTCGGCAGTCTTGAATCTGAAACATCGCTCAAATGTGACACTAAGCTGATTGTCCAGTGTGGGTGGTGATCTTTGCTATCCTGTAGTGTCCAGGTTTTTACTAAGAAAAGGAGGAGGTATGATTTTCTTTGGAAAACTTGATTTGCTCATGCTTATTAAGCTTTCCTGGATATCAAATGTAGGGGTTCATATTCTGACTCCATTTTTCTACCCTTGGAAATCAAAACACATTCGTCTGTTTCAGCTCTGCTAAAATCTATGACCTTAGTTCAAAGTTATTCCAGCAGAATGAATCCTAGCACTGGTGACTTATTAATGTAATGCTGCTGCTTCTGAATTACTGATACTATGCTGTTCACTACAGTTTTGGTTCGTGTCTAAGCTTTTGTGTCAGTTGGAAGCATTGGTAATCCTAGAATTTACGAAGTTGTGAAGACTGCAGGGAACTCTTGGGCTTCATGCAGGTTCTTAGGGAGGGATCCCATAGCTGCTTGTGTTTCATACAGCATACAGGGCAATGCCTGTCCATCTCTGAAAGCAGACTCCAGCAGCTGTCACCCAGGGTGGCACAGCACTCTGCTTTGTTGGGGTGCTGGATGTTGTGCAACTGCATTACCGCTTCTTCTGGCCAGGGAAAGGGCTTCTGAGCATAAGGAAGCCCCCACAAGACTCTTGGAGGCAATCAGTCCTGTTCTACATGCTGAAGCAATTAGTATTGCAGTGCCTCCTGCGCCTCCCTATGCAGTCTGTTGTTAAACAGTTGTTCTGTTAAGCTCTTCCAGAGCAGAGCACACGCTGACATGGCTGTAGTGCACTGGAGGGCTGGCAGGTGAACGGATTCCAGCAGAAAACATGCATCTCTCTCAAGGATTTTTGTGTAGTTGTGTGCACCGCTCGGGACATTGGAATCACCAGTTTTTTAGGAGGCCCTTAATGCAAGCGCTGAAGCCTTTTAATTTCTTCTGCTCGGCCCTGTGCTGTAGGGAGGGCACAGATGGGAGTTCAGCTGGGCTCGAGGTGGCTGGAATTGCTATTGCGGCATTCCTCGGCGCTGGTGGGAGAGAGAGGGAGAGACTGATGACTCATCAAGTCAGGTGGTTATGCCTCTGCTGTGTGGCAGAAATTTCTTTCCCCTCTGCAGCAGGCTTTCTCATCCCTCTGTGTAGGGGCACTAGAAGGACAATTATTTCGCAAGTGGTGATGCTTCACTGCTGAATTCTAGCTTTTGAATTAGGCCTGGGGATTTTCGTTACTCCCTGCTTCTGCAAAATAAGGTAAGGATCTGTGTTTGTGTGATAAAATTGTCATGGATTTTCTTCCTTGCTGCAAGAAGGCTCCTTCAAAAAATCTCACCCGAGCCTGAATTTTGAAAAGATCTTTGTGTTAAGGCAGTTCATCATGTAAATCCTGGGTCTGATCAAATGTTTGATGCAAAACCTGGGAACTGTGATAGAAAATGAATTTCTCCAACATTGAGAGCAGGGCAGTTACATTTTTGGGGTTACTCTGTAACTAGATTACTGTGTTGGGGAGAAAGCAAGATAGAAAGTTCAGTATGGGCTCTTTCTTATTTAATTAGGAATTTGAAATTAGTGTAATCAATCACCTTTTAGTCAGAGAAGGTTCTGCTGCAAGTAATATTTTGATTTCTGGCACTATTAATCAGAATATGACTGCTAGAGCTTAGGAGCACGTTTGAAATCAATTGGCGAACTGTTTTAGATAAGGAAGATATAAATTGTAAAGGATAAAAGATGCATCTTTAGTCATAAGGGAATTAAAATTAGGCTAATATCCTATGTAGATGTGCTAGTGGACTTTTATAGGAGGGAATTGCATATAGTGCCTAATATCCTGTGTTGGCAAGAGGCCTTTCAAAGGCCTTAGGGGCTCCATAGATTTCAAAAATGGTCAGCCACCATGGCTTATGGGGTAAGTACATGCTTTAGGGAATTTCATTTTCTGTGAGTACTGGCAATGAAAACATCTAGCAGGGTAGGAAGGTAAGGCAGCATTTTGGCCCTCAAGGACTTTTCCATATAAATTGAAAATCTGTAGTGCTAGTACACAACCACAAGAAAATGATGCAGAGATAAATAACAGCTTTGTGGATTTTTCTTAATTTGTATTCAGTGTTAAAAGATGTGTAGCCCCCTAAAAAAGAGGTCAGCCTGGCTGGGTGGGCACTGCCTTTGTGTAGACTGTAGTTTGGATGTATAGCAGAGGCAAAACGAAGGTGAGGAAGAATTCACATCTTCTACACTTGAAATTGTTGATAGGTATGTGTTTAAAAGCTGTTGGTGCAGATGCTAGAGATCATGATAACGACAGAGTTTATTATTGTGTTGCTAGGTGGTCTAGTGGGGGAATTCCCTGCTCTTTTACTTGGCTTGGCCAGTAATTTGGAAAGGTGGCTGTAGGAAGAGAGAGAGCAGAGCAGCCACAGGAACAAGAGAGGCAGGTGCTGGCCGTCAGGATGTTGCCATTTAACTGCAGAATGGCTCTTCTGAGGTTCTTACTTGGCTCCCTTAAAGATAAACAGTCACTTCAAGGAGGTTTTGATTATGAAGAAAAGTTAATTTAAATTAAAACTGGCCCAGTGTTCCTGCTTTTCCTTGCCTTTGTAATTTGACTCTTTCTTATGGGACATTGTCTAATTGCCAGGCTGTGGCAGTAATTCATTTATGAGAATGTGTTTTAACTCTCTACTGTGCTTTTATAGGAGATATTGGTAGCAGGACACTGGATGTTGTTCTGTATGGTATGTTGAAGTAAATTTTTGATTTGGATTTATAAGAACAGCTGCTTCTTTCAGTATGAACAGTAATTGTGCTTGAGTTTTGCAATGTTTTAGTTGTTAAAAGCAAAAAAGATGAGATAGTTGTGTTAGTCAGATCAGAACCAGCTCATACCAGCTGCTCAGGAACTGCAGATTGCTTTGCAAGGACCTCCCCTCTGCTATTTGTCAGAGCAGGCATTTGAGAAAAAAAACAGTGAAATTGAAATTGTCTTCTGGGTCTAAACAACAGGCAGTGTGAGAGATAACCTGTGGCTGTGGGAAGGGTAGAGGGATCAAATGGATATCTGGCTTAGCCTTTGGTCTCAAGACCAGTGAGCAGGTTTGCTCCAGGCTGCTGGTGGCTGAGCCATGATCAACTGTTGCGGTGGCTGCCGTGGAATAAATCAGTGGCAGCCATGACAGACAGTACACTCCAGAGAGACATGGAGCCTGGAAGAAGCTGTTCCTTCAGGATGAATAGGGGTTTGGAATCACAGGAGATCTTCTTCTTACGGAGCAGTGCTACCAGTTTAAAACTTACAGGTCGGTAAAGAAGCTGAGGGGCAGAGGACTTGCATCGTTGTATGGAAAAGCTGGAAAACAGTTGTAGAATTTCAAGAATAGCAGATGTCAGCTGCAGCTCCCAAAGAATAGGCAAAAATGTGTCCTTCAATTGTGCTGGAAAGGGTGGCACTGTAGTTGTTGCCTTACTTATTGTACATGGGGCAGGTTTTTAAGCCTGAGTATGCCTTTGTATTTGCTGCCTTGTGGAAGATTCTGGGTTAGATTAGGTTTCTTTCAAAGACTGGATGTGAGTGTCAGCAGATGCCTCCCAGTTGATGTCACCAAACCAGGGGCCTTGCTGCTGATTAGCAGAGGAGGGTTCTGTGTTGGGGCTGCTATAGTGCACCTTTCACCAGTGCTGTGTCCTAAGTGTATCAGCACAGGAGAAATGGGAAGAGAGTGGCCTTACAGTCCTCCAACACCCATCAGTTTCCAAGGTAACACACAGCATGATAAGGGCTCACATAGCAAAACCACTAAATCCTTTGATCTGCTCCGGAAGCAGGACAGCCCAACCGACAGCCACAGGACAAACGTGGATGGAGGAAGTCTGTTGATAAAACTGCTTTTCCAGTGCCAGTTTAGTTTCACTAAACAGTTCCTGGCAAGAGATGACAGCCTGTTGTTTAACTGTTGCAAGTTGGGGGTTTTGGCCATTATTCAGCACAGTCTTTCTGTAATGCTCCGTGGGTTTCACTGAGAGCAAAGACTGTGTAACATGTAGCTGTGAGACACGCAGAAAGTGCTCACGTGTTTGTGTGCTGGTGCTTCTGAAAATGCATGTTTCTTCCTCTAAACACCGTGATACTCGGCAGCTTAAGATAGCAAAAATTGAATTTGTTCCATTAATATTTGCAGTATTGCCTTTTAGAGACTGGTGGCAGTAAAGCCGACCCAGAACATTCTCTTGCTCGCTCAGAATCATGGAAAACTCCATCTTTTGAAGGAGGGTGATGAGATGTGGAAGACAGAAAAGATTTTCTGTCGTTTAAATATGCTGTTACCAAGCTTAAAAACAGTGCAGCAGTGTTAGGGCATTGTTGCACTGCATTTTTGTCATTCAGTAGCATTCTGTGTAGCATATTATGGAATGATGTTCTACCCCTGTGTTTCTCAATAAGGAATCTCAGATCTTTTGTCTGTTTAAATCAGTTACTTTTTAACGTTTTACAGCTTTAAAATATGGGGTTAAGGTGCTGCAGGCAATGAGTTCAAAATGGTTTTTAACTGGTAACAAGAAGAGAGCAGAGAGGAGGAGCTTACTAAATGTGTGTGTTCTTCAGAACTGACTCTTATTTTTTCCTTTTGTACAGTTGAACAGGCAAAATGGACTTTTCCAAACTCCCCAAAATCCGTGATGAGGACAGAGAGGCTTTTGTTGGCTATGTTTATGGAGTCTCAGGACCTGGTAGGTATTATTTTGTAAAGGAAATCATAAATTTTGTTTTATCTAGGAACTCATTAAGCTTCTTCACTGGAAGCAAAGAAGTATAAAAGAGCTCTGTGTGGTGCTTTTTATCTTTTCCGGAGGCAGGGGGACTTTAAGAATGATCACTGACTTACAGTTTGATAAACTATTAAACTGCTAAAAAGATGTTACTATTAATTAATATTTTTTGAAAATGTAATGAGCAGAAGCAGGCAGTTGAATAATAACAATAATAAAACAAAAGGTGAGCTTTCTGTATGAGGTAAAGGCCCTTAGCTGGAAATCTGTACTAAGTTTCTCCAAAAGGGTGTGAAATATATAGTCCATTCTCAAAGGAAGTTTGCCCCTGTGATTTCTGAAATGCTCAGTCACTGTCAGTGTCAAGATGTTCTGTGTTACTGCACCTTGGGCTGGGGGAGTTCAGCAAGGAGCCACAAGAGTCAGACGAGGTGGCGGAATGTGGTGGGAGTGCAGCTGGGAGAAGGACTCTTCCTTCATCTTTATCAGCTGAAATGGTTTAGGCTCTGATAGGAACAGCTTTTGAATACATGCAGACTCTACTGGCTTTTCTTCTCCCTCCTGCATTCTCTTCAAGAGCTGAAGGAAAGGATGGGAATGTGAGAACAGAAGATTAATGAGTATTTTTCTTAATGCAACATATTTGATGAATAAGAAATTCCACTGGCTTGTGTCTACCTAAATAGACACAGGTTTTTTAACTGCAAATTCCTGAACAGCAGAAGTACTACTTAGAAACAATTTTAAACTGACACAGCTCTCTTTTCCAAGAAGTGGAAAATGTGTTTTTGTGTAAATATGTGAACCCTGTGTGCATTACTGATATCATAATATACAAGACATAATAAATTTTGTTCTAAATGAGCTAGAACCTCATGTAGGACCTGCTGAAATCTAACTCAAAGCAACAGGAAGTTTCAGGCCCAAAACATGCTGTACAACAGTCTTCACCCGTTGAAAGTTAAGTGCCCTAAGATAGACATCACTTTCCAACAAAATGTAGCAAAAAATAGTGTTTTCTTAAAAGCTTTCTAGGCATCACTTTAGATGCAAGGTTATGTACTGCCTTAAGCAGGTGTCTTGGTTTGATCTATCCATGTTTCTGTCAGCATCCAGATGCTACCAAGGTAAACAGAAGTTTGAGTGACTTGAAAATGCTGGCCCCCAACCACAGGTTTATGTAACCACCAGGCATCAGGCAAGTTTTGCCATTTTCTTGTGTGTTTTAATTTAGTCACATGGGAATGTGGCCCAGCTCACTGCAAGGGAGAAGTACCCATAGAACTTGTTTATCAAAGTTCATGGCATCTCACACCCTTGACAATTACCATCTGTCAAGATAGATAAGAGGAATTATGGCATGGATTGTCCTCTGAATTACTACATTCTCATACTGTTCTCTTATTCTGCATAAAAGGACAGTGTGAAAACTGATGGAAAACTTACTCTTTTGACTTTGAAAGTAGAAATACCAGGAGTTGTGGCATCCTTTTGTGAAGTCAAGAATGCCTGATGTGGGTGAACACCAGGTTTATGCTGTGCAGTTCTTACTGACTGGTGCTGAGCAAATTTCTTGAGCTGCAGGGAAAATACTCACCTGTGTGCCCGTCTTTTGCAGTGGTCACAGCCTGCAACATGGCAGGTGCCGCCATGTACGAGCTGGTACGAGTAGGACACAGTGAGCTGGTGGGGGAGATCATCCGGCTGGAAGGGGATCTGGCAACTGTCCAGGTGTATGAAGAAACATGTATCCTTTGCACTGTTCCCTCTGGGCCTGTCAGACCACACAGGCCAGACTGCAGTGGTGATTAGGGTGGAGACAATGGAAATAAGCCCCTGATACTTCGGGTTCTGGCAGCACATCTGTTCTGCATGTGTTTTGTACAGTTTGATGGTTTTGAGGTGAATCTTACCTTGTGTGGCTGTGCAGCAAGGAGAATTGTTGTAACTGGACACCAAATGTGTGCCTTAAAATTTGAGTGCATTTTAATGTATCTTTGTTAAGGTACTTGACAAATGTCAACCATAAATGGCAAAACTAAGCAATATTTGTTGCATCTTTTTCTTTGCTTTTGACAACCGTGCTTGTATAACACTTAAATAAGAAATGCAAAGTGGGCAGAATGCCTTCTTCTGGGCAGAGTATTTTGCTAAGAGTAATGGATTCTACTTTTGCTTCTGCAGTGGGCTTACAGCATCTTGGTCCATCTATGATGCAGCATGTATTCTAAAATCTAGGCAATTTAAAATATATTTTGTATTACATATATATGAGAGAATGTCATAAAAAAACTCATAAAACTTGAAGCCAGGCATCTTTCCCCCCTGCCAAGGGGGTTGTGTGTATCTGTAGAGACTAGGAAAAAAGCTGTGCTGGCTCCCAACCCTTGGTTCTGAGGAGCTTGCTGGTAAACTGCTGACTAGGTCCTGTCTCTGCCTAATAATTTATCATTTTAGGTGGCATCATTGTTGCAGTATAAAGTAACTTTCTGTCAGTACATGGAACAAGTTTGAGTTTAGGTTTTTAATTTCCTGTCAAGAGGCCTCTCTGAAATAAACTCGTATTTAATCTCTTGAGTTTTGTATCAGTTTTGGAGGTTTCTTTTGTATTCTAGCAGACTGTTCTGCCAAGGTGCTGGCCCTTTGCAGGGAAAAGTCCATTGGGCTTAGGTAGTGCACAGACCTGGCAACTTGATACAAGAGGGGAGGACAATAGTGCTGCTCTTAGACAATCTGCTTTTAAAATTAGGCTGCTGTTGAAAAAAGTTCTGCAAGGCTGAAGATCAAAACAGTTGTGCTCTCTAAATAAATTCTGAAGTGAAAAATCACATATTTTGTAATATTATCTGACTTTAACAGCCTAATCTGTATCCTAGGTTTGGAGATGTAAGAAATGTGTGATGTTTTATCATTCCACTGCCTGGCACTCCAGTGAGTTCATCCATATTAGTTGCCAACAACAGTTGACTTGGACAAATGATCATAAAGAAGAGTGTTTGTCATGGCTTTGCCTCTCTGGAGGATGGTGAATTTTGCTGCTTGGGCAAATCAAAATTTAGTATAAAGCCTACATGCTTCTCAAGTGGTGATGTGTAACATAGTAATAGGTATTACCTTAAAGTCAGAAAAGGGGTTGGACAGTATGACGTTGTGCCCTGATGTCTTCTGCTCAGTTTCTTTTCCTTGTTCTGGACGAACTTTTCCTCAGCAAATCTTTAGCTGGTGTCTCTGTGGGAGATCCTGTGCTCCGTACTGGGAAGCCCCTATCCGTGGAATTGGGGCCTGGCATTATGGGAGCTATTTTTGATGGTATCCAGAGACCCCTCTCAGACATCAGTGCTCTGACTAAAAGTATCTATATCCCTAGAGGTGTCAACGTGTCAGCTTTGAGCCGAGATGTCAAATGGGACTTCACTCCTTCCAAAAATCTGCGGGTAGGTTCTGACAAGCCTGTCTTTCCCTCTTGCTCCTCTACCCCCAGAGCTCAGGGCTGGAGCAATGTGCTAAGGTTGTGACTGCTGGGACCTGTGGTTAATGCTGTATTTATTGAAGCTTGCAAAAAAAGGAGTGCTGGGAGGTGGTAGTGATGTACGAGACTGGATGGGGATCGCCAAAACTTACTTAATGTCACTTACTGTGCATTGCTGCTGCATATGAGAAATTTACAGAGTTTTAATGTATTTACCAAACCATAAAGAAACTTGTGGAATTGCAGTAAGCATTAGCAGGAGCAGGTGTTACCTGAGCAAAAAGAATGACTGCAGCACACATTTTGCAAGTGGTGAAGGTAGCCTTAGAGCTGGAAAATGTCATGGCTTTAGCCCTTTGCAGCATCTTCCCATCCTGCAGGTTAGCATATGCTGTCCTTTCTCTTAGCATATTAGGTTGAGAGGTGGAAAAAAACTGAGGAAAATACCTCGTGTCTGTCAGTAATTGCTCCTGTCTGAGCCTTGAAAGGCACTGGAGCACAGGTAGTGTTGCTAGCAATGCTGTTGGAGTAATGAGTTATGTAAATGGGCTACTGTGCTGTAACAAGGCATTTATAAAAGGGGTAATCACAGTGCTAGACTTAATGGCTGTAGTATTTTCTACAGTTTTTCAAGGTTCTTTTTTAAAACTTATGACTAATAGACCTGTTCTGATTTTAGGTTGGCAGCCACATCACTGGTGGAGATATTTATGGTGTGGTGAATGAAAACTCCCTGATCAAACACAAAATCATGCTGCCCCCAAGGAATAGGGGTACAGTTACATACATTGCTCCTCCAGGAAACTATGACACTTCAGTAAGTCTCCCAAGCAGCAGTTGCTGGTATATTCCATGTCTCTTTTATAAAGTTAATGTACTCTTTCTGTTCTGCATGAGGCCAACTAAAGTGTTTCATGCAACAAGGTGTCTGAGTTAATGATCACTTCTGCTACCCTGGCTGCAGGGGTTGCATTATTATCTTGTGCAGCTACTTCCCATGTATGTGGCTTCCCAATGGCACTTCACTATGCCATGTTTGCTGACCTCTGTGGGGATCTACAGTATCTTATGAATATGTAAAATTCAGTTTCTCTTCAGAAGCATATTTTTAATATATGCTGTATCTTGCACTGTTTTCCCCCCCAGTGGGATTGTAAATACGGGAAAGAACCTTCCCTTGGGAGGGGATGATTGCATGATGAGGTTCTAAGAGCTCTGTGGTGTTGTCAGAGGCCTGTTCAGAGTAGTTAAAATGAGAATTTGTGTGCAACTGTTTGCTTACTTCTCATGTCTGGTGCTCCCTGTTAGGATGTTGTGTTGGAGCTGGAGTTTGAAGGTGTGAAGGAGAAGTTCACTATGGTGCAGGTCTGGCCTGTACGTCAAGTCCGTCCTGTTACTGAGAAGTTACCAGCCAATCATCCTTTATTAACAGGCCAACGAGTCCTGGATGCCCTCTTCCCGTAAGCACTTCCTTTTATTTTCTACTGTGTAAGAAATCTCTCTCTTAGGGGAGAAGCAGAGGCAGGAGGCCTTAAAGCCTTAGATTTTTTTTAAGGGTAAGCTTTCCCTGTGTGTCACAGCATAATCTCAAAAAATATTTAGCTGAATTTCTCATATTTCTTTACTTGGCAGGTGAACCCACTGGTGGAAGAAGGAAGTTTAGGAAAACTGTTCTAGTGGATTAATTTAAAAAAGACTGGACATGCATAAACTTAACCATAACCATGTCACAACAGCAGAAAGGCTCACACTTTGTTTTAATGCAGCAGTAGGATATCTCTCCATGGTCTTGAGAATGTGTAGTTTCCAATGATTTTGGGGTTGCCACTTAGGAAAACTGTTTATTTAAGCAGCTAACTTCTAAGGCACTGAATTCAGTTATTTTGGTCTTAAAATACTGTGTTGCTTATTCTATAATGTACAGCTAAGTACAGTTGTCTTTTTCTTAGCAATTGCATTCCATTGCTGCTTCCAGCTGTGAAAACTGCTATGTTTCAAGCCCAAAAGCCATGCTGTTGTGTCAGCATAAGTCATGTATTTCAGGGACATGTTCTTCAGGAGAAGAAAAGGATGATTTATTCCCTTGATTTTTTTGACTTAGTGAAATACCCCTGTGCTTCTCACCCAGAACACTGAATGTGACTCCTGTCATTCTGCTTTTGATGAGGAAGTTCTAGTGGAAAATATATTCTAAAGATGGGAAAGAGCTGTTTTTTAGTTCCTTGCAAATCAGAGTCCTTTTTCTTTACTCAGGTGTGTACAAGGGGGTACAACAGCGATTCCTGGGGCATTTGGTTGTGGAAAGACTGTGATCTCACAGTCTCTTTCAAAGTACTCCAACAGTGATGTCATCATTTATGTAGGCTGTGGAGAACGAGGAAATGAAATGTCTGAAGTACTGAGAGATTTCCCTGAGGTTAGTATGGAGATTTCATGGAGAGTAAACCTTCTGGGAAGACTTGCTATTGTACTGGTATTGTAACTGAGTAAAATATCGTGTTGGTAGAGTGACTTCAAAAGATCATCTTGCCTGCCTTGAAGCTCTGGCAAAAACCCCTTTTGGCTTGTTCAGTTATTTCAGTGATCCCTCAATGAACATCTGGACAAGTTTTTAGGTGTACCTTCTAAGTTCTTTAAAATGAAGACAGAATGAATGCCAGAGATCAATTTAGCACAGTTGTACACATTTTACCTGTCACTGGTCATGTGTCTGACTTGACCACGCATAGAAAATGCAGCATCCATTTACAAGTTGCAGGGTGGTGATACAGTTACCAGGTATTAGTTTGACATGTTAAACTTTGGAATACCTTCTGACTGAAAACAATAACAACCAAGCAACAGATTGGTAAATCTTTGTACTTGTTACTATATTTTGGTTAAGTTGTTGTGCTGGGGTCAGATAGTATGAATTGGCAGGTGCAAACTTCACTGTCTGAAATAAGGAGTAAAAAGCTTGGGTGTGTTGATCAAGGACAAGGTGGGAAAGTCAAGCTGAAGTGGCTTTAAAGAAGAGAAATCCCAGGGTATTCATAAGTTGAATTCTACACAAATGTCAGGGTGTGCATTCTGTTGTTCAGGTGCTTGTGAGGCTTCACTGAGGTTATAAATGTGGTTTTACGTCCAGTTGTTAAATACTAACTTGGCTTGTTGTAGGTGAGGGAAAAAAGCTCTCAGATTCATAATGGACTTCTGACAGGAGGCTAAGAATTTTTAGCTCTTTCAGCCTGGAAATCTGAGAGAGAATGATGTGCTTCCTTGTGCAGTGGATTTGTCATTACTTATTTGAATGGGATCAACAGGGATTTGGCCATTGCAGAAGATAAGGTCAGGTTGGAGCATGTACATTAAAGAGTCAAGCTGTGTACAGTCTGAAAGACAAACCAACATATCCTAAAATTTTGACTCTCATCTCTGCTCTTGGTAGAATAGCTGTGAGGAGAGTATCCTGATACAAGGCAAGTAAAACAGTAAAAAAAAAACAAAGCAACAAAAAAAATTAACAAAAAAACTTGCTGCTGTTACAGTTTGGGTTTGTGGTTTTTTTTTTTTCCTTTTCTTGCATTTTAGTTAACAATGGAAGTTGATGGCAAGGTAGAAAGCATCATGAAGAGAACAGCTCTTGTAGCAAATACTTCCAACATGCCTGTGGCTGCCAGAGAAGCCTCCATCTATACTGGTAAGATGTACAAGAGGATAGAGGAAGTTGTGTGTATAAAGCAAGCCATCATGCTCTAGTATTTTCAGTTCCTGAGATGGCCATACCAAGAAGCCTGTTTAGTTTCAGAAGTGAACCCTTTCAGACCTTTCCTGCACCAAGTTTTAGTATCTTAATGGAATCTGACTTGCTTGCATATAATTGCCATTTCTGAATATTGAGTAAATTTTGTTTACAAGGTGAACTTACTCTGCCAGGACTTGTGCAGGTTTTCTGCATGTTGTTTTTGACTGGGTTTTTGCTGACAAGTACAGCCATTTAATGGACAGGAATAGTGTTCTCTGAGTTGGCAGACTAGTCTTTCCTTTGCAGCCTCTTAAAGGCCTTTTTAAAGTTCTTTTTTATGAACACTTGTCAGATAAATTCAGATAAAACACGACCTTTTCTCACTCTTGTATTCTGGTGGTTTGAAAGGGAAGGAGACATTTTACAGTAAGAAGAGTCTTTGTTCATGGTTTCAGTAAGGGAAAGTAGCATCGGTGACACTGCAGTGTCTCTTCAAAGAAATACATGTGAATGTAGGATGAGTCAGAGTGGCTCATAAACAAAAATGAGGAGAGTGAGAAGAAATAAACAGCAACAGCGAAAAAAAAAAAACCAGCAGGGACATAAAGCAGGAAGAAAAAGTAACTTCCATTGTCTGTTTCCATCAAAATGTAAACTCAAATAATTTGGTTTCTTTGCATCTTCGTGACAGCACATAAGCATAGAATTCCTTTCTGAACTGTATCCTGCAGCATGCTGTTTTCTTTGTTGCAGGAATCACCCTGTCCGAGTATTTCCGGGATATGGGCTATCATGTCAGTATGATGGCAGACTCTACTTCCCGATGGGCTGAGGCCCTCAGGGAAATCTCAGGGCGACTGGCTGAAATGCCAGCTGGTGAGTAGCCTTTCCTTAGTCTAGTCTTGTAAATGCAGCCCTTCCAGCTGTGAGCCTTTGGCTGAATCTCTGTGTGTGTGCTGGTGTTTGCAGACAGTGGTTATCCAGCCTACCTCGGTGCCCGCCTGGCCTCTTTCTACGAGCGAGCCGGGAGAGTGAAGTGTCTGGGAAATCCTGAGAGGGAAGGCAGCGTCAGCATTGTCGGAGCGTGAGTGTTGCCCTGCTTTGCCTCTACGCTGCCTGCAGTTCTTCCTCTCTGTTGTTGTATGGCACGGCACCTGGTTTCCAGGCAGATCTTAAAAATATGGGAATGAGTAGGGAGATGCTTAGTCTCTGTTCACCCAGAACTGCTGCTGAATTGTGCGTGGGGGCAGAAGGAATGAGTGTGGACAGGTAGCTCTGGGAGGTGTGGAATCAGGCGCTCGCAGCAATCGGATCAAGTGGCTCAGGGAAGAATGTCATTAGAGCTCTCTCTGAAAAGTGTGTCAAAGCATGCTCAGATTAGGAAAGAAGGGGCAGTTAGAGCTGCAGTGTGTGCACTTGGGGGCATAATGAATCATGACTCTCATGCTCAAATAGAGTAGAATTCCATGGAACAGCAAATCTCAGGCTGTTATGTGCCATGAAAAGCATGTTGTCCAAAGGCATTTTCCTAGGTGATACTGCTTTGTGTACCATACCCTGGGCAAAGTGGATTCCCCATGTTTTCAGGAGGGCCTCTGGTATCTGCAAGAATACCCAGAGTTCACTTTCTGCCCTGCTTACTTCTGCTGTTCACAGCATACATACGTAAGGGCTTTCTGTTTTCAAGATTGGAAGTTTGGGTTTTTTTTATCTCTGGAGTTTCAAGCACAAATGAAGTAGCTACTATAGAGGTGAATATCAAAAATAATTTTACAATGGGATATTGTCTCCTGTAAAATCACTGCACTGTGTTTTCATGATGATTTCTATTAGCACTCTTGCTGAATCTGTTCCAATTGAGACAGGTTTGATGATCCAAGCTGGAGTTACTGCCTGGAGTTGCACCTTAATACTGTCAATCAGTCACTGATGTAACTATTTCGTGGTATGCTTGATATAACCCCTGTGTGGGTATGCATCAAGCACTTGCAAACATATTGCAGTCTGTTATTTACTTGAAATCATGTTCACTTCTCTGGTTTCTCGGGTCACTGAGCTGTGCAGTCATATGTTCAGTACTTAAGTTTGAACTGTGAAAGCAACTCTGATAACTTTTCCCTATCTCTTCCTGCTCAGTGTCTCTCCCCCAGGTGGTGACTTCTCTGATCCCGTCACATCTGCTACCCTGGGCATTGTTCAGGTACGTCCCACAGCATTGCAGTTCTTCTGTCTACTTTGTTAGGCTCCAGATGGTTGTGCTTCAGCACATTTGTGCCAGTGGCTGGGGTGAAAGAGCTTTGATTTGACACAGGCAGCTTTGTAGGGTGTTTTGGAAAATGTTCTAGCAGTGTAAAAGGCGACCTTGTGAGATGATCTCAAATTGATGTGTTTGAGATCCCTTTGGAAGAGGGAGTGAAGGTAACAATTCCTTCCAACACTTCCTGCTCAGGGATATCTGTGTGCTTCCTAAGTGCTGCCCATTGAGCTGCACTTTAAATGTATCTATTCTCAGCTGAGGTGGAAAGCAAACCACTCTTAATATAGGTGCATTAAAACACAAAAAAATCCTCGGAGAAACTGACTGGGAGAAGAATGTCTCACAGCTGTTTGAAGTTTTGGGAAAAGCAGTTACATCTGTTCAGTCTCCACTTTACTTAGACTCCAAAATTGACACTGCTGTGGCTGACTGCTCCCTCATGAGCAGTCTCAAGCTGAATAAATCTGAACTCAGCTTAAAAGTTGCATCATTTTTTGAGAAGTGTTATTTGAATGTCACTGCTGTAGTTAACAGGCTCCCAGGCTTCCATTTGTGAAGCCTTTGCCATGCTGGATTAGCTCCAACTTGCTCAACTTGCTCTCTGTATTTTTTTTTTTTATTGCCTTCAATTATTTTAGTTCACTTTTGATTTGGAGAGATGGTTGATGACCTTTCTGGCTTCTGGCAGGTTTTCTGGGGCCTGGATAAGAAGCTGGCACAGCGCAAGCACTTCCCATCTGTGAACTGGCTGATCAGCTACAGCAAGTACACGCGAGCCCTGGACGAGTACTACGACAAGCATTTCACAGAATTTGTCCCTCTGAGGACAAAGGCCAAAGAGATCCTGCAGGAGGAAGAGGACCTCGCAGAGATTGTGCAGCTTGTGGGGAAGGTGAGTAACCAGATGTGCTGTCACTGAGCCATCCTCCATTTCCTTATGGTTAGTGCAGGCTTTTGATCGTGTCTTAGAGCAGACCCGATGGATACTGCAGTGCACACAAAAGATCACTGGGAGATGTCAGACTCTCTCATCTCAAACTGTGTTTTATTCCAGTTTTCTTATATGTTGTTTGATGACAATGACAAATAGTTTTTCACATTTGCTAAACCTTGGCTCAAGGCTACTTTTCTCATGTGAATTAGATTGTGGGACATCTGCTGCTCGCTTTAAACTTCGCTTTGGTGTTCTAGTATTGCTGAAATGCCCTGTGCTCAACTTAAAGTAGTGTTCCATTGGAAGCAGTCTTTGTAGAGAAATTATGCAAACTGATCTTTACCCCATCTGAAGGGTTACAGTTTATTAGAAACCGTGTTGCCAGCTGCAGGACAGAGGTGTTGGCATTTACAAGTTGGCCTGTAGAAACAAAGTGAAGTTTGCTTTTTAAAAATACTTGTGATTATCTCTTTTTTCTTTGGAAGCTTGTGACATATGGCTCCATTTTGCAGGCAATTTTGCATTCTTTAATTTCCTTTTTTCACTTCAGTGTTTTGAATAGAAAGCTAGACTTGGACAGGAAAATTTCCATTGAAAGCTCTCAGAAAGAACCCAGTGAAAACTCTGTATTTCAGCTTAGCACTGTAAATATGATAATTGGCAGGTTTGTGGCATGTACTTGACAGTAATTTAATTCCATGATATTCAGATGAGCTATTATGACTTAGAGATTGGTAGTAGTGTGTAATAACATGTATCAAGTACAGTTATTTGAAGAAAGTTTGCTCATGGTGTTCTAGTCCAAGTAAGATGAGACCTTTCATCAGATCTTGCCTAGTAGAGCTCTCTTCTCTTGATATGTCTTTGAAGAAAAGAAAATAGGGTCATAGGACCTTCTGCAGTTCTCTATTTACAAAACCATATTCTAAAAGACTGGTTTACAGAGCAGGGTAGGATTGGTTCCTTAGTGTGGAAGGGACATTGATAAGCCAGTGCTTGTGACTAGGCATTATTTTCATCATAGAATTACTAGAACTGGGGATTTTTTTCTCAGATATTATCTTTGACAGTTTCTTTCTGTCTGGGCTTGGCAACAAACCTTTAGAAAGGGGGAATTGTGGAAGTGCAGTCAGTGTATTTTTTTCTTTCTAGCTCTGAATTCTGTTAGTCTCCTCATGAAAGAAGGTCCAACCTTCCAGTCTAGAAAGCAAACTTGGGTACTTAAAGCTGAATCAGGCCTCTTTAGCAAAAGGCAGCAGGGTTGTGGCTGTCCTGTGGAGTATGACAGGCACTGTCATCAACTCATTTTCTTTTCTTCAATGCCAGGCAGGAAAAGGCCATTGGTAACGGTACAGGCTCCTACATCCTTTGGCTTGCTTCTTGATCTAGTGTGCTGAGATTTAGTCTTTCTTCCATAAGGATTGAGGAAGGTAAAAATGAATTTGCTTTTTGTAGGAAGGTGATGTTTTCTGTACCTCACAGCAAAGCCATGTGCATTTCCAGTGTCTGGTGGCCTTTCCATGATCTTAAAAGGAATTTCCTTCCTATTGTTTATCATCAGATAGACCCAAAGCAGACTGACTGACTGTTTGGCCCATCTTAATCTGGCAATCAGTTGAATTGGCTGTTCTGTCACAGGGAATGAGAAATAGCCAAAAGACAGAGTTCTGCTTGATGCTGTCTTATGAGGGTGGGAAGAAGACAGGTACTGAAAGATAGATTGGCCAGGACATCCAGATCCTCGTGGACTTGAGTACTAAACTATTTACCTTCCTTTTCTAGGCTTCCTTGGCAGAAACAGATAAAATTACCTTGGAGGTTGCCAAGCTGATAAAAGATGACTTCTTGCAGCAGAATGGTTACACGCCTTATGACAGGTGAGATCTGACTGGCCACTCTGCCCCCTTAGTCCTGTACAGTGTGGATTGATGCAGTTATTGTATGTGGAAGCTGACCAGTGCAGAATTTAATGTTACTGTCCATAAAGAAATGGAAGAACTGGGTTTAGGTGGCCCTTTGAACAGTGAACTCACATTGTCTTACTCAAGACATGCAGGCCCTCCTGAAAGTAGAAACCTTTGGGGTTCCCAGGTCCTTCTCTATTGTTCTGTTAGCCAGTGTTTCTGTAGTAGCATATCTGAGGAGGAGGACAGGACTGCTTTATTTTCACAGACAACATCCAAAGTCTTCCTGTTTATTCCATCAATACACAGGGGACTGCAGGAATCTGCTTTCAGTTACTATTGCATAATTTTTGAGTAAGTCTGATCCATCAAAAAAAACCCTTACTCTCTCCCTGGTGAACTCTGCTTTTCTTGTTTCCATGCTATCTTTGTGTTTTAACAGCTGACAAGGGGTGTTTTTGTACTTCATGTCACCCCCCAGCCCAGGTAGATCAGGAAGTCTCGAGTACTTGATCACTGAAAATGTAGACATCCATAATTTTGTAACAGTGTGTGCCTTTGATCAGGTTACTAGGGCAGGTCTGTGTGTGTGCCATAGGAAGCACAGGAAGTAGCACATAAATAATAATGAGGTATCTTTTATGGCACTCACCTACCCATTAAAAATGGAACTGCGTATGAATTGCTCTTGTCCTAGAGAAACTCCCTTTCCTGTGAGCAAAGAAACTTGCAGAGCTGTCATCCCAGGCTGTTAGGAGGAAGTCTGCTCCCTTGATGGACAAAACAGGAAGGAGGAATTCTGTTGGCTGCTCATTGTTTTCCTTCACTTGTTAGCATTGGCACAGATTGAAACGTGAGACTTCTAGAGCAATGGTTCTTGTTCTCTCCTGTTTTGCCTGAATGTCTGGATACTGCTTCAGAAAACTCAGCTTCAGTCAGCTTCAGGATGATTGTCTTGGCCTATGATTCGCCTGTTTAAAAATATGGGACCTATTGGAGACAGCCCCTCTCCTTGGGCAGTACATATTAAAAATTCCTGGAGTAAAGCAGGCTGGCACTCTTACTGTCAGGGGAGAATCCTTTTAATTGTTCTAAGATGCCTGACAGGTCCTCTTCTATTCCATCAGGTTCTGCCCTTTCTATAAAACAGTGGGAATGCTTTCCAACATGATTGCATTTTATGACATGGCACGCCGTGCTGTAGAAACCACAGCTCAGAGTGACAATAAGATCACGTGGTCCATCATCCGAGAGAACATGAGCGAAATCCTCTATAGACTTACCTCCATGAAGTTCAAGGTATGTTTGTAAGGAAGTGGGTTGTCCTGCTTCCTGTGAGCTTCCAGTGCCTCTGAAAGACTGACTCAATGGTGGTGACCCAAAGGCTTTAGATAAAGGTCTGTGAACAGAGACTCTTTGCCATCATCTTGAATACAGTAAAGAATTGGTTTGTGAGCATGGGAATGGTCAGTGCAGAAGCCTAGTCAGGTGATGCTGACTGCACAGCCTTGGCAACCCAAGTTGCCAAGCAGTTTTTTTACACATAGTCATGGTAACAGTACAAGCACCTTTTTGCTGTTTGCTTTGGGGATTTTGTGATGAAATTATGTAAAAGTATTATAAAATGTTCTGAGGAGACTATTATCAGAGAAAAACAGCCTGAAGCCAGACATGGGACACATCACATGTTATTGCAGGAGCATTTCTTTCCTTAACTTTTGTTTAAAATAGGTTGATTAACATTTCTATCATTCACTTTTTCCTGGATTTGAACTTCAGGCTGCTTTTATCTGTCTCTCATATAAAAGAGACTGCTGCAAATGAGGAGAGGAAGGGAGGAGGGACTTTAACATGGGCTTAAACAAGTGGATTGGAGCACCTGCTCTGGGTAACTTCAGTAGCCATCATTTTAGGGTGCAGCTTTACTAAAACTCATCCAGAGCATGCTGGTGTAGCAGTTACTGGTAGGACAGTAGTAACCTGTGATACTGGCTGATATCATCTATGAAATGCTTGCTTAAAACTCATCTAAGTCAATACTGCAAATCTTTGGAGAACAAGTACTGTTGGATTAAATATGCTTAGAATTAAATGTTCTGCAATGCAAGTGTATTCTGTTCCTGCAGGGTACTGGCTTGTTTCTGCAATAAGTGGGGTCCTGGTATATATGCTCAAAGCGTGAAGAACATAACAAGATACACTTTGGGACATGAGCTTCTTTGAGAGCTGGTTATGTAGAGATAGGGTTAGTAAAACACTCTCTGCAAACCCTGGCCTACCCACATGTACCTGCAGTACAGCAGAGCAGTGGGACAGCATGGCTGAAAAAGGGAATCCAGAGAGTGAATATATGTTAAGTGGAGCTGGACCTCCAACAGTTATGAAAGGAGAATTATATTCCCCATGTAACAGTCTGACAGGTCTGAGGATTGAGACGTCTTGCATCCTGTGGTCTGGGTACTTTGGAGAGACAATGTAAGAAGTAGTGCATCCACACATGTAAGGCCAAGAGTTCCTGTGAGTTTCTGTGTTTCCCAAGAGTTGGACTGACCCAAAGGATCTTAGCACTCAGAGAATGGTGAAGACATTGAACAGATTTCACAGCCTGACAGCTAATGTTTCTTGCAGAGAAAACCTTGCAGCCTCAGAGCAAAGCTGATAGTTACATTTTTTGCCTTTGTCTTTCATTAAAAGTATTCTGAGAAATGAAGCTGTACAAACATATTTTTGAGCTTTTTATGATGACACAATACATTTTAATTTGAACTAAACAATCTCTGAATAATGGCAGAGTAACTCTTCCACTTAATGGGGATGCACTTTGTTTGATGTGAGGATAGGAGCTGGTATTAATCACTGCATCTCTTGCATCACACACCAGTAACCAAGACCCTGAGTATTGCTGATTGCTTTCCAAATCAGTTGCTTTTCAGTGCAGTAACCACGGCTTATAGAAAAAAAAAATTTCTCTTGTCCAGTACCCATTCTGCCTGGGTCACTAATGTGGGAAGAGAATGAGATTTAAACCCTGTGGGTGTTGGTGAGACACACAGGATGCAAAGACAGAGCTACAATGCCTGCTCTGCAGTTAGCAAGTGTTAATCCCAAGGTCAAGGGGTTACAGCAGTTGCAAACCAGGGCTGACTTTAAGTACCCAAGGCTTTTCCTGATGGATTTGTTTATGTGCTGTATTCTTTCAGGACCCTGTCAAAGATGGTGAAACAAAAATCAAGGCGGACTATGCTCAGCTGTTTGAGGATATGCAGAATGCATTTCGCAGTCTGGAAGACTAGACTCGACCTCTGTGACCACTCCAGTTTGTCCTCTCAGTTCCTCATCTCAGCTCCTCTGCTTCCCTACCTTACAAGAATGATGCAACAGTACTTGAGTTGATAAATAACCCTGTGTTTCCCCTGTTCATACTCAGAGAGTGTCTTTACAAAAAACATTCCTCTTAGTTTGTATTTGGCATTGCTTTGTGTGTCTGAAGTGGTGAGTGATGTGTGAATGGGCCTGGCTGAGTGAGGAAATGCTGTTGTACACTTTTAGGGTGGGAAAAATGTCGCCTTTCCTGTCCCAGCTCTCCTGGTAACCAGTCTTTCACCCCGGGGTGTAACCAGTTGAGCTGCACTGGCAGAGGCGGTGTAGGTCTTCATGCAGTCATGCGGTACATTGCGAGCTGGCAGTGGTAAGGGCATTTACACCTGGCACTTTGCTAAGTGACTATCAGACACAGAACTCCCTGTTCTCAAACAGAATTTTTGACCGTATTCTGGTGACATGTCGATACAACCAAAAATTCTTCACTACTCTGTCACTTTGGAGTCTCTCAGCTGAGTCTTTTGGTATTGAAATGTGGTAGGCCTGGTCCTCTCCAAGAAGGGACTAACTAGAAGATGAGCACATAAAAGCGACTGATATAATTTTGTACACTGGAGAAATACAGTTTTATCTTCCTACTTAATACAGATAGGACTGTTGGACTCAGCATCAGCTATAATCAAAGCCATAGGTGCTCAGCTTCCAGCAGAATTTTACCTTCTTGGCTCCCATTCACCCCATAAAATTTCTTGACACTCAGCTGCTTTACTTTGTGAAGCTTGTGACTGCTGCCATGTACTGCAGGGCATGGTTGGCAAGGTACAGTGCTGCCACATGTGCTGACCACAGCGTGGTCCTTCCTTGGTGGTGCTCTGCCAGTGCAGTTGCCCCCAGTGCAATGCCCAGGTTATGCCAAGGAAAGGAAAGCATGTGCTTAGCCTTCTTTCTCCACCTGTGCTCACATGGCCTCTTGGGTGGTGGCACAGAAGGTCCCCAGTTCTTGTGTAAGAGGAATGTATGATGCTCATCTGGGGGCGGGGGATGAATGGGGGAAGGTTGATGAGTACAAAATGTATTTACTCCTGCCTTGTTGATTACGATGCAAGAGAAACCAGTGGCTCTGGTCTTCTGCTCTGTGCTCTGGAAGCACTCTGTCAGGCAGCTGAAACTGCTGTCTCTTGGGCTTTTTTTTATTGGCAAAACTAGACTGAGATGTGGAATGAGCAGAGCACAGCCTTTCTGTCAAACTCCCCGAGCCCAGCACTCATCCCATTGCTCCAGAGTGCAAGAGAGAGAGATGCTGGCATCCTCTCCAGTCTCTCCCTCTCGATTGTGTCAGGTGGCGTCCTGTGCCCAGCTGGGTTCCAGCTGCCATCTCCTGCTTTGTTAGTCCTGAGACAGCACCTGTTGTTGGTGACACCGTGCCTACGTGAGCGGTAATTCTGCACTGAAGTATTTCCACCGGCGCCAGCTTTGAACAGTAGCGATGCAAAGGGATCTTGTGCTACGGACCAAATGCTGCCACTTCCATTATGGTATCAACCCACTGTTTGTCAGGGGAGAGCCCAGCTGAAACTTAAAGGGATTGACTATTTTTGGTTCTCCCAAAAAGAAACTGCTCCTCCAGCTGATATTCTGGTAGTGAACGCTTAAGTTTACAGCTCACTAAACTTTTGGAGTATGCTGCTTATTTTATCAACGAGCATGTGTGAATGAGTAGTCACCATCCAAGCCCTTGCTGGGCTCATCATTCATACCCTTCACCACTGTACAATGTAGCATTTCATGCTAGAAACCAGATGTTCTTATCTCTTTAAATAGAGGATGTTATAAACTTTACAGAAGATGTCTAAGATAATGCAGTTCTAATATTTATTGTGCTGTACCTGGCCCTGAAGTGTGACCAGTTCAAAGTTTCATATATATTTTTGTCCTTTTTGTTTTGTGTCTGTTTTCAGTGTTGAGATTCTGATGTTCACTGTGTCCTGCAAGTCTTCCTTCTACAGCTGTGGGAGGAATTACAAGATGGGCAGAACCCCACCACCTACTTTATCTTGTATATTTCATAATGTATGTTGCTGGAAATTGTGTAAAAAAATAAATTTAAAAAAATTGTTCAAGTCAATGAAAATAAAATTGATTTAAATTAGGTTTTATCTGTCCTGTTTTCTTATGTCAAACCAAACCTATGCCACAGTGGTGTACACAGCAGCCCATCACAAAAGCTCACAGCTTGCTTTAAAAAAATTACTTCATCAGTTTAAGGATTTCTCTAAAAGTGTAAACAGTAATTTGGCATGGACTCTACTTCAGTTCTCCCATTCCAGTACAGCTTGCACAGTCTCCTCAGAGATTACATGAAAGAGATACAATGTAGTAAATACTCTTAGGGCAGGTATTCTTAGGATTACTTTTAATACAATAAAAGTGTAACTGTAAGTCTGCCTTTTGCTGCCATACATGCTAATGCAACAACTGTCATTGAACCATTTTAGGGCACTTCTTGCACTTTGGATCAGAAGCTGAGCAGCACTGCTGGCCACAGCAACTCCTTTTGAATAAGGAGTTGAGACCTGCCGTAAACAAAAACATATAAATTAACGATACACTAAAAACATCACATTTGGCCCATTTTCTAGATTTGACCACTTTGTAACACCTCTTTGAAGGAAGTGTTCTGATATTTTATAGACTGTATTAAGATATACTGCAAGCTGAAGATGTTCAAGTAATTCTGCCACCACACAAAGGGGTGGAAGTCACAAGCTCATGCCTGGCACCCATGGACTAGCCAGTAGTTCTCAGTGGATGTGGAGAAATCCATCAAGTGAAGTGGTGAGCTCAGGTTTTGGCAGTTTGGAAGTTACCAACTGGCAGTGTCCTCACTTCATCCACTCGACTTTTGTGGATCTGGAAGGCTGGTGTTACCCAGCGGCCACAGGAGCACTGGTCCCCCCTCCAGCTGAAGGAGCCCAGCTTCGACGTGCATTTGGGACACAGAAGCTGCAAGAAGAATGCAGGACTCAGTCAAAGACCCTGTGTTGATGTGGCTCTCATTAAAAACAGGCCAAAAAGCTAAACTGGGAGGGCTGTTTAGCCCTGGGGTGTAGCAGGCAGCTGGGCTGGCAGAAGGGAGGGTGTGGAAATGCAGCTGCTGGGACATAGTGGGATTCCAAGACAGTTTTACCACAGTCCAGAAAGACTTGGTCAGCCTGAGACCAAAAGAAGCTTTTGAAGTCCCACAAACCTTTCTCATAATAAAACCAAACAGCAGACAAACCCTGTCCAACATCCTGTCTGGTGGTGTCAGCTACAGCAGAGCACCAGCTCATTTCCTTGTGGAAGAATATTTTACATTTAAGAATGTGCCCATAAGCTGCAAAATTCAAGCCAGAAAGGTTGGGATGCCTAGCACCTTGTGTGGGGGTTTTCCTCTCAAGGAAGAGACACAGTTTTTTCTGCCTTTGCAAAAAAAAAAAACCACAAAAATCCAAAGAACAAAGCTCATGCTCCACTTCACCTGTCCTTCCATTACTCCAAGCAAGGCTGGCTCCATCCACTGCACGGGCTCAATGAAGTACGAGGTGCACTTTTCCTGGCCATTCCCAGAAAGCCGTGCAGAGTCTGTTATCCTCTTGTGGGCAAAGGCTGTCGGTCCGATTCCTTCCGTGTGGGACAAAATGCTGGAGCTACGGAACAGAGCACGTCTGCCCTCCAGGACACGGGGGGAAAGAAGTAAAACAAACGTTCCTTTAACTGGGCAAATCTACAGACAATAGAAAATAGGGATACGGGCCTCCTGACACTGAATAATTAAACAGGAGTACAAGTTTTACATTTTTTGATTAGCCTAGAAGGTTCACACACATCAGGGAACAAAAAGTTTTGTATTTTGTAATTTGAATTTTTTTTTTTTTT
>VXAC01002204.1:648289-712415 GCA_013399225.1 Rhipidura dahli
CCGCCGCAGCCCCGGCGCTCACCAGCGGACGAGCGCGGCACCGCCGCCCGCCCGGGCCGCGCCCAGGAACGCGGCGCATTCATCCAGGCGGCTCAGCAGGTCCGCGCCGGGCTCGTCCCGCGCCCGGACGTGCATGGTTCGCAACCCCGGAACGGCCGGCGGCTCCTCCGCGTCCACCGTCAGCACCGCCACCACCCCCGCCGCCGACAGCGCCTCCGGGGACGAGCAGGACTCCGCGCCGCCCACGTAGAGCCCCGGCAGCACCGGCACCATCCCGCCGGGAGCCGCCATGGCTGCGGGGGGCGGGCGGAAGCACCGCCCCTGGCACGGCACCGCTTTCCGTTTCCCTTGCCGGTGTGGAAGGAATAATTTCCGCAGTGATGGTGGCGCAGCTGTGCGCAGCGGTGCGATTCGCTCCTCCCTGCATCCAGGAGTGTCTGTCTTAACTCGTCTTTTTTTCCCCCTCTGTCTCCTTACAAATGCTCAGAAAACAAATAAAAATCAGAGGATGGGTCAGGTTGGAAGGGACTATATCTGGGCATCTGGTCCAACCTCCCTGCTCAAGCAGGTCCGTCCCAGGAGCACATGGTCCGGGATTGTGTCCAGACGGTTTTGGAATATCTCCGGTGAGGGAGACTCCTGACAGACAACACAGAGAATAGAAATTTTCAATTCCCCTTGAAGCTGATAAATAGAACTTAAATACTAACTAGCAAAACAGATAAAAGAGTATAAAAGTAGATATACAGGATGCTAAACGTAGCTGGAACCAGTGGATAAAGAGAAAATAAGGAATATAGGGGCTTTTGTGGCAAAGCCATCTAACAAGAAGCAACAGCACATGCCCTAAGAGAAGCTCAAGCCAAGGTCATATGCAACACTGAGCGTGTCAGGAAAATCCACGAACGCCAGAGGTTTATCTCCAAAAAGGAGACAGAGGAGTCCTGCAACTTTATTCGAATGAAGGGAGAGAGCCCACCGGGCCCCACGCCCGCGGGGTTTTCTCTCTCACAGTTTCAGAGGGCGCAGCCTCCTCCTATCCCAAACTCCCGGCCGCGTGTTGCCCTCTTCCTTTCCCCATTGCCTGAGGTACCAGGAAGGTACAACCTTCCCGATCCGCCTACCACACGTTCCCCCCTTGAACCTTCTGTTTTACCCCAAAGCTCAGAAACTCAGGCTCGTGCAGACGCTTGGCTGTGTCAGGAGCCGAGCTCTGCAGCAAACCTGCTGCCCGAAGTTAGTAGCGGCACTAAGGCCAGTTTCAAAGACGTTAACACCCACACCTTCACCCGTCGAATTGTTTGTAAAGACATTCGCTTTCCTCTCAGGGGCACTCAGTGGGTATGACCAACAGAGACCCCTTTAGATGACCCTCTAGGACCATAAAGCACTTCCAGCAGAAGGTGGATGCATGCAAATTAGTTCTAGGAAAAGTGGTGTTTCTGTATTAGCTGGCAAGTACACTGCAATGAATATGTATGGTCATGATGGAATTTTATCCTGTTGTAAGATCTCACGACACACCTAAATTAGAGACGATACCTCCAGGGTGTCCAGCATGCTCATAATAAAGAATCCCTGGTTTTTAATACTTTAAATTGTGTTAGAAAGTTTTTTTGCTGGCTATTTTCAGTCTCACTCCACAACCTCTCTGTACAACTTGTTCCAGTGCATGGTCACCCTCACAGTAAAATTCTTCCTCATGTTCAGGAGGAACTTCCTGTGCATCAGTTTCTGCCCGTGTCCTAATGGTTGGCAGTGACAGGTGCCTGGATCCATCCTATTGCCCCCTCCCTTCCCACTTTTTTTATATCGTGGCAAAATGCCAGATTTCATTATAAAGATCTATTGCTAAAGCTCTTTCCATGGCTGGGACACAGAACCTTGCCCTGTCTCCACCATGTGGGATAGAAGAGGCTGAAGGCCCTAATTACCGTCACTGGGGGGATTGTTCTAGTGCAGCTCCCTGCGAGAACAGCTGTAGGCAAAACTGTTGCAAAAACATCTGCAAGGGCCTCTGGGACCCTTGCAGGATGCTGACTAGCCACGCAGGAGGTGAGACTGGCAGCCACCTCAGACCTGATAAGGTGAGACTGAAACTGGGTGTGAAGGGAGATTGTTATCCCTTTCCCGCAGGAGAGGCGGATGGAGCTGGGGTACCGCAGAGCAGCTGCCACGCTGCAGGAGGGATGGGCCGCCGCAGAGATGCTGCAGAGGATGCTACCCACGAGACACTTCCTCACCAGTGCCAGCAGCCAGCATGCACCAGTTTCCAGCCTTGCTGGGAAAGTGGGCTGTGGGACAGTGGCTTCCAGAGCTGTGGAGTTTCCATGTGCTGTTGGCGGCCCACTGAGCAGACTGAGACAGCTCTTTGGAGCTGAGATGGGCCCCAGGGTTTCCAAGGGTGCAAGATCACTGCTTCAAGCTTGCTGCCATCCTGCCTCACCTCCCGTGCTTGCCCTAGTGCCTGTGTTATTGTGTGATTGTGCAGCAATCCAGCTGGCAAGCTGCTCCAGGGAAAGGCAGATCCTCTCTTTGGATGGATCAGTTCTTAATCGCATAAACGTGACCCAAAGGGTATGACTGTGTATCAGAGTATGGGGAGTCTCTGACAGCTCTCATTTAGATTATTTTAAGCTACATAACTGTGCAAAATGTCCTTTCCCAGTTGCCATTGCCACCAGCAAGAAATGAAAGGTTTACTGAAAAAGCATTAAAAAATGCAGATAACTTTCCATAAGAGCGGGGGGAAAAAAAGCATACTGAAAAGAAAGACAGGTGGAAATTAAAATCAGATAAAACTGTGTATGGACCTTTACTTGTGAAAGCAAATAATAATTATAGCAAACTACCATGGGGAAAAACCAGATTATTCATTTCTTGAGTGACCTGAAAAACGTCTGCAGACAACTGCAAGTTACTGAAGGGCTATGAATTTTACAGCAGGGTTATATTATCCAGGTATTATGTGAGTACTAAGGGGTGGTTAATAATCTCTGTTAACCTTCAAATCTGTGAATATGCAGGGGCAAACAGTACTGTCTGCAACCAAAACCAGGCAGGGCTTGATGCAGGATCCTAAGAGGTTGGTCTAGAGGTGGCGTAGCTACTACAGTCCTCCACGCTGCTCCAAAAGCCATGCATAAGGAGGGAATATGAAAAAGATGTGATTTAAAACCGAAAAGCTGTAGTTGGGTTAAGTGCAAAGTCCTTGGGGCAGGGCCCACAGTTAACTTGGTACCTAATGGCTTTACATGACAAAAAACTGCACTCCCTAAACCTCAGTGCTTCTCTGCACCCCCCCTTTGCTGTGTTTGCACCTGCAGCCTGTGGCAATGTGTCCTGAATTTGCTCATGACTCCCAAATTAGAGTAAATATTTTTTTCAGTCTGATTTGCAAACCCTCGTTCTCCCTCCACCTCCGCCTCCCCCCATCATCTTCTCCTCTACCACCGAAAATTGTGATGTTCTCCCCTGGGTTCCAGGAAACCGTGTGACTAATTAAGCAGTTGGGGTGAGCTCAGGTGCAAAGAAAAGGCAAGTCAGATGATGGGCTGCTGCCCACTCTCTCCAGCAAGTGCATTCCATCTCTGCGTGTGTCTGCCCTGCTGCTTCCTAAGGGAAAGGAAAATGCCAGGCTTCTCCAGGCTGCCCGCTCTGGATCCTCACAGCACAGCCAGACTGGCAAAACTGAGTTTCCTGCACTGGAAGCAAAAGCACCGGGGCCTGGGCAGAGGCACAACACCATCTCTGTCCTGGAAGAGTTTGGCCTGCATCTTTCATCACACAGTGGGGTGGCTCTGCTCCTTCAGGCTTTTGGGGGGTTTGGGGCTTGTACATCAGAGGATTTGTGAGAAGAGGCTGCACAACCACAGCCTGAGCTGCCAGAGGTGGTACACAGCAAAGTAGTGAAAGGGCTAAGGGGTGGAGACATCTTCCAAAAGCCATGTGTGAGAGACAGCAGCTCTGGATTTCGGTGTCTTCCTCACATCTAAATGCAGCAGGAACTTACTTTGCATGGGTCCTGCTGGTGAAGGGACCTGGTACCATTCCTTGCCTTTTGGAGAAGGGCAGAACTTCTCCAGAAGTTCTCAGAACTCTGTGGGAGCTGGGAAGTCCTCCATGGTAGCATTCCATCCCTTAGAGCAGGGACTTTCCAGCAGTCACAGTGCTTCTAGCAGCAAATTTACCTTCTGATTTTTGAAAGGCTGCTGTTCCCTGCATAACACTCTTGTCTGTCTATATTCCTGTGTTTATCTTTATCCATGTATCAGGAGGAAGAATTGCTTCATCTCCCAGCAGGAAACCTCAAAGACTTGCAGAGGCAGCTAGAGAAACAACAGAGAAAGAGGCTCACTCTTGATACTCTGCAGGAGGATTTCATCATAGCCCTGTGTGGGTGAGATGTTCCTACCTGTCTCCAGTCTCTCAGCATCTGCAGACATGCAGTCAGCTTCACATGTCAGACAAAAAAGAAGAGTTTTC
The DNA here is from genome assembly GCA_013399225.1 of Rhipidura dahli. Taxonomy (NCBI): domain Eukaryota; kingdom Metazoa; phylum Chordata; class Aves; order Passeriformes; family Rhipiduridae; genus Rhipidura; species Rhipidura dahli. The sequence continues at coordinate 652,775 of VXAC01002204.1, forward strand.
CAACTGCAGATCTGATGCTCAATTACAGAATGGAGCCTGACAGCTACTACTACTGGGTATTAATAACTCTGCTTCACTTTATGGCTTTAACAGCTGTAGCTACCAAGATATATGATGACACATTACGTTCAGCAATGCATCACGTAAGGAAACTAATCTGACAGTGCCAGGTCACTGAGCTGACTTACAGGCTTTTAAGTGAGTTTCTTCTGCCAGATTTGCTGCCCTATTTACTGGATAAAAATGAACTATTTGCACTGTTTTAGTATAACTCCATACTTGCCTCTGTTTTGGCAGCTCCCAGACTCTTTTCCCTTTGTCACACTGCCTTCCCAGGAGCCAGCTGATCCATTCTCCTTTCTGAAAACCCTTTGAAACAAGTCCAGTGCTCTGTATCCTGAAGAAGGGTACATCCCAGGAGAGGGGAGGAGAGAGGAAGCTGGGAGGAAACAGTGCAGCCACCGGCAGAGATGAGGGATGGAGCAGCTGTGGGAGAAGGGAGAGATAACAATTGCCCAGGAGCAGAGGGGCATGGTGGCTGCCAGCACTCACTGTCTTGTGGCAGGATTCTATCTGTATCTCAGCTGCTCTTGGAGAAAGTTTGTCTTGCATAGATTGGGATCACCCATTACTTCTCCCTAGACTTAGAATTAGAGCTGGCAGCAGGAAAGTCCTAAATAAATGCTGAGCATTAGGATTGTGCTCTGGAGTTGTGTCTGGGCCTGTGTCAGCCACCTCAGCAGCCACAGCACCTGAGCAGTAGCCCACAATTTTCAATCTCTTGTCTCAGCAGTGGGCTGTATATTTCCATGTTTTCCATCTTCATGGCACCATAATCCACTGCACAGACACAAGTGGATGGGTAGCAGAAAGCAGCTTCTCCTCAGGGACAAATGGGCTTGTTCTCACAGGCGTTCGTTACTCAAAGATGCATCCCTCATTATTCCTGCAATTTACCCAGGAGCCTGGTCCAGCTGGATTTAACAGTATCTCCAGTTCCCATCCCAAGGACCCTTTCTGTGGCACCCACGAGAAGGAAATTAAAAATAACAAGTGTATGGTCAGGAGGTCTAAGTTCACTGCAGAGAGTACTGTGCTTCCCCTGACAAACACTCAAGGTCTGCAAGACAGAGGATGAAGAAAACACCTTAAAATAGAGTTGAGATACCTATTTGTGTTTACAAATGTTTTAGTGAAACAATAACTTGTAAACAAATAATGAAAAGTATGATGCTTTGAGTAATACTTAAGTATCTGTAATCGCAGTATGTGCTACAGTTTATCTTTGTTTGTATTGGTATCTAATAAATATTCCCAATAGAAAATACTTCTCAATAAGTACTTCAGTTCCTCCCCATGTGGCAACAGAAAATATACTGCCCAAAATCATTAGCTCTTGTCAAAAGATGATATTATTTAAAGCAGAAATCTTGCTGAAGACGAGGTGAGATCATTCACTGTTTTAATCTCCAAGTGAGACATTTCCTTACAAGTGGTTATGCTTCTCTCATTTGTGCTACTACTTCTTTTTGAGTTCCCTATTTCTCTTTCTAATTTTAGAAATGTAGGGAAAAAAGTGTTGAGAGAGATCTGGATGCTCATGTCCAGCTCCATACCAGACAATCACATTACATATTTTTCTCTTCTAGCTTCATCCTAAACCTAGTTTTATTCCCTTCCCTCCTGCAATGCTCTGAAATTATGATTATCACACTGGATAACAAGACAGTGACTTGCCTTGAATCTGATTCTTGGGTCAAGATCATCCTTTAATTTAAATAGGTAACTTTGTTTCCTGTTGTTTATCCCAGTGGGACAATGTTGGAGAAAAATAAATAATCATCTTACCCATTCCTATTCCTGCTCAGCTTTAGCTTTGTCGGTGAAACAAGGCAGGTCTGTGGTGTTTGCTAGACAAAAAGGAGCTTTCCAGTTTCCTCATCCAAGGTCAGCTCTTCTCCATATGTGTGCGGGTTTTAATTCATCTTTCTTGACTGTGTATGGCCAAACAGTACAACAGATGTAGTGGTGATTTTCTTTTTCCAATGCTTTGTAAGTACTTTTTTTAGCTCTACTAGAATTATGTCAGCTGGCCTGCCGTAGGTTGTGTTGATTATCCCCCCCCGCCCCACATTTCTACTGAGTCCTGATTATCCTAACAAAAGGCAGATACCCCTGTATTTGATGAAACATTGTGTTCTCAGCAGAAAGTGTAACTTTTGCCCCCAGAACGCACAATCTTCGCACCCTGCACTACAAACCACCAGCTGATTTTTATGACCCTGCATCTCCAAGTTGATTCCTGTCCAGTCATTCCATCATCCTTGTCCGTGTACGCAGAGCCTCCCACAGCCCATCAGCCACGGTTTCCAGTAGCACACTGTTTCTACGCTGCTGGAACATCCTTGAGAGCCCATCCTAGCAGGTTCTGGATGAACGCCTGGTTCGGCTGTTTCCAGTGGAGCACCACAGAGAACTCTTTGGCAGAGCTGGATGTCTGGGATCTCTGCTGACAGCTGCTCTGTCTGGGACAAGGTGCCTGTGGAAAAGCCATGTTGTATTCCAGTCAAGCTCTCCATTGTAGCCCACAGGATTACAGAATCACAAAACCAAGAGGTCGGAAAAGACCTCTGAGATCATCGAGTCCAACCTATGACCAAACACCACCATGGCAACCAGACCATGGCTCTGAGTGCCACATCCAGCCTTTTCTTAAACAACTCCGGGGATGGTGACTCCATCATTTCCCTGGGCAGTCCATTCCCATGTCTGATCAATCTTTCAGTGAAGAATTTCTTCCCAATGTTCAACCTGAACCGGCCACAGCTTAAGACCGTGTCCTCTCCTGTCACTTGTTGCCTGAGAGACTGGCTACACCCTCGGGTCAGGGAGTTGTAGGGAGCGACAAGGTCTCCCCCGAGCCTCCTTTTCTCCAGGCTAAACNGAAGGGCCATAAAGGGAGGCAGCGGGCAGCGGAGGGACTGGCGCGGTCGTTCGCGGTGCGCGGCGCGGCTGAGGTGAGCGGCGGGGCCGGGGCTCCTCTCTCTGCGCGCTGAGCCGGCGGGGCGGGCGGGCTCTGCTGGGGGCAGGCGCTCGGCAGCGCTTTTGTCGCGGCTGNGCTACACCCTCGGGTCAGGGAGTTGTAGGGAGCGACAAGGTCTCCCCCGAGCCTCCTTTTCTCCAGGCTAAACACCCCCAGCTCCCTCAGCCGCTCGTAATAGGACTTGTGCTCCAGACCCTTCACCAGCTTCGTTGCTCTTCTTTGGAGTCGCTCCAGCCCCTCAATGTCCTTCCTGAACTGAGGGGCCCCTGGAAAGTTTGTATTTCTGTGGGAGGGGGGCGCGGGAAGCTGGGCGCTGTGTGCGGAGTTCGCGGAGCGAGCCCCCGAGGTGGCGGGCGAGGGCTCCAGGGGCGGGCGGCCACCGCCGTCCCCTCCCCGGCCCGAGCGCCGCGGGGCTCCCTGGGCAGAGCGCCCGGCGGCCGGACCGGCGGCCAGAGCCGCCCCNTGGCGTAACGCGGGTTCCTCGCTGCGAGCGGCGGAGGGGATGAGCGTCCCGCTGAAGGGAGCCGGACCTTCCCCTCCTCAGCGCCGCTGGGCTCTGCGGGGACAGGTGCATGGACTTTTTCGGGTCAAATTATGCATCTTATAAGAGAAAGGGTAACGCACCTGGTCGTGACCAAGGTGAAGGTGTGTAGTCGTCGCTCTTTCTTGCCTCTGATTTGAGTGTTGTATGCAACATTCTTTACACTCGGTATTAAAGACAGCTAGTGTCTCCTGCCTCCGTAGTGGTTTCTTCCCAGGGAGTGAGCATCTTCAGGTGTCGGATCTTGCGGAGGGAATGGCTGGCAGTGAAACAAGAGGCATGGGAGCTGTTAGCATCCTAAATACACTGGAGTCGCTAGGAGTCTGTTGTCACTAACATAAACTTTGCCGCGTAGGCAAACACAAGTGATTTGGGGGTGAGAGGCTTTGGAGATTGACAGCCTAAGAATTAAACTGTCCGTTGAACTGGAAATGAAATACTTGGTCTTCCTCCCCCCATGGGCAGCAATGTGCATTATTCTCCTAGGTGAGGGTCACCAAGCAGAACCAAGTGTGTGTGGTGGGGTCGGAAGCACTGGTCCAAGTCCTTTCTGTCACCGGGTGAGTGAGCTGCGTGTGTTGCCTTGGCTGTGAAGAGGGCTACAAACGGGGAGGAGGAGAGGGAACAGCTTCAGACGTAGTAGCTGAAAGCACTTGCAGTTTGAGTTAGAAGTCACGAGAAGACTCTTGTGCTCTTTAGTGATCTGAAGGATTTAATGGAAATACAGTGAGTTTACAATGGAAATATACTTTTATGTGCTTGACCTGCCTCAGAGCAACTGCTGGCAGGCTTGATGCTTTTGTGTTTATGCTGCATTAGAGCATTAAGGATTGAGTTTGAAGAACCTCTTCATTTGTCCTGAATTAATCATCTTGCAAATCACAGGGTTGTTTCATGCTGGTGCTGATGTGATCCACGGCAGCACAGTTTGTAATGCAGCAGCTCATGCTCAAGGACAGACGGTACTTCCCCAGGAGCATTTTAACCTCACTTGTGTACTTGCTCTAGGACTTGGCTCTCTTTAGCCAAAGAGGTGACAGGTCAAATGAGTTGCTCAGAAATGAAAAGCTGGAAAAAGGGAGGCCTCCTGAGATGACAATAGCTGTTCTTTGAAACTTGCTTTAGAAATGTTCCATACACTGTGCTGTTGCACATTAGAAAACTATAGGGTTTGGTTTTTTGTTCTTGGTATGCAAGAGTTAATTTGCTGAAGTTTGACTAGTCTGACCTTGGCAGCTGCAGTCTTCAGGAGTACTTGGGGCAGAAGGTGAGGCCTCAATTAGTCTGTAGCTGTCAGGAAGCACCTGGTTACACAGAAACCTGGAACACGTAAAAAAAGAAAAGGGTATTAATACCAGTTGGAGTTGCATGACTGTAGAACATCTGTAAGTATTGACATGCTACAAAAGACAAGTGACTTAAAGAGTCTTGTCACAGCTAATCAGATCATTCTCTTGTGCTTAAAATGTTCAGACAAAGCTGTGACCAAGTCTGGTTAGTGAGGTTCTCAGTGTTAAAAGAGTAACATGAACTTGATATGCATCATCTGAATTTATCCCAGCTCTTACAAGCTTGTTTGCCCTTCACAAATGAGTAGAACTTGGGGCAAGTATGAATAGTTGCAGAAAGGTAGTTTGCTTAGGCGGTGTCTGTGAAGAAGGGTAAAGTGTTACAAAGGCTGGGGTGCCCATTGGATGTTGTTACTTGATGTCGCAGCTTAAATCCTGTCCAGGATGCTGAAGAGCTGCAGCTTTTTGCAGGAGCAAGATGTACTTGGCCTTTTTCCTGTGAGTGATAGATGCTGGATCATTCAGCAAGGAAAGAGTCCTCTGAAAAGGAAGCAATCTTGTATCTCTGGCATAATTTAAGAGTTGTCGGTGGACGGGATGTCTAAGCTCTGAAAGTAACACCTGGGAGTCTTCTACTATAGTGTTAGTTGGAGACAGCAGTTTGAGCTTTATATGCATCACGAAACAACTTCAAAGCCAAACTTTCAGAAGTGCTTTGCAGCTCATCTTGCTTCAGCTGGTGCTGCTGCTGACCTTAGGTAAAGCTTGTGTTATCTTTGGTAATTTCCATTTGACACAAACTGCTTTCCTGAAGTAACTCTACCTCACAAAAAGAAAGAACAATGACAACTAAATTTTCTTTGCCTGCACCAATAGAGAAGCTGCATCTCATTTCAAGTGAAAGGATCGCTGACAATCATTAATATATAGAATTACTTCTTTCTAGTTTGTGTCTGTGTGAATACACAGAAAAACAGAGCCTAGGAATAGATCTAGGAAGCACAAACAGAAAGACTGACTTATCTCTTTCTTTTTGTATTCCACCTATGTAGTTTCTTTGGAGAAGAAAAGCCCTAAGATGGCAGGCAAAGGAAGTAGCAGAGCAGACTCCATGTCCTGCAGTGTGCTGAACTGGGAGCAGGTCAGCCGTCTGCACGAGGTTCTTACCGAGGTGGTTCCGATCCACGGGCGAGGGAACTTCCCAACGCTGAAGATCACTCTGAAGGACATTGTTCAGACGGTCCGCAGCCGGCTGAGCGAAGCGGGCATTGTGGTCCACGACGTGCGTCTGAATGGCTCTGCAGCTGGCCACGTCCTGGTCAAGGATAATGGGCTGGGGTGCAAAGACCTGGATCTCATTTTTCAAGTTTCTCTTCCAAGTGAGGCAGAGTTTCAGTTGGTTCGAGATGTGGTCTTGCGATCCCTCTTGAATTTCCTGCCGGAAGGAGTAAGCAAGCTGAAAATCAGCCCCGTAACCCTGAAGGAAGCCTACATCCAGAAGCTGGTCAAAGTGTACACGGAGACTGACCGTTGGAGCTTGATATCGCTTTCCAACAAGCATGGCAAAAACGTGGAGCTTAAGTTTGTAGACTGCATCCGACGGCAGTTTGAGTTCAGTGTGGACTCGTTCCAGATCATACTGGACTCCCTGCTCTTTTACTATGACTACTCAGAAACCCCCATGTCGGAGCACTTCCATCCCACTGTGATTGGGGAGAGCATGTATGGAGACTTTGAAGCAGCTTTTGATCACCTTCAGAACAAGCTGATAGCTACCAAAAATCCTGAAGAGATCCGAGGTGGTGGGCTTCTGAAGTATAGTAACCTCTTAGTACGAGACTTCAGGCCTATGGATAAGGATGAGATCAAAACGTTGGAGCGCTACATGTGCTCCCGATTCTTCATAGACTTCCCAGACATCCTGGACCAGCAGCGCAAGCTGGAGACCTACCTCCAGAACCACTTCTCCAAAGAAGAGAGGAGCAAGTATGACTACCTCATGATCCTGCGCAGGGTGGTGAATGAGAGCACCGTCTGCCTCATGGGACACGAGCGGAGGCAGACTCTCAATTTGATTTCTCTGCTAGCACTCAAGGTGCTGGCAGAACAGAACGTCATCCCTGATGCCACCAATGTAACCTGTTACTACCAGCCAGCACCTTATGCAAGTGATGCAAACTTCAGCAACTACTACCTTGCAAGTGCCCCTGTGCTGTACAGCCAGTCCTACCCCACTTGGTTGCCTTGCAATTGATGGCTTCCCTTGAGTGTTCCTGGGTGGAGGCTACTGAAAGCCAGGATGCTGAGTGTCTATGTGGATGTGTAATAACCATCAGCTGGACGTTCTCTAGTGGAAATGTGACTGCATCAAACTGTCCATTTCCTGGTGTGCAGGGGGATTATGCAGCCAGGTGACCTGCTATGAACTATTCAGTGTATCTCTACAAATGCCAAAAAGCCTTATTACCTCTTCTTTGGGAGAAGAGAACCAGCAGCCAAACTTTAAGAGAAGCAGTTGAGAAATTTTGTACTAGTTCTGGAAGTGGCTGTTATCATGTGATCTAAGTGGAGTGTTCACTAAACTGGGTTGGTTAATTGACTGTAAAATGCCTTAAGCAGAAGCTGCTCCTGGAGTAGCAGCAAAACTCTGCTTTCTATTCCCTAACCTCATTACTCTTCTTCAGTCCAAGTTCTGGCCACATTTCTGTTGAGCTAACTGTGCCAAGAGTGGGCTCATGTTATGCTTGGGTTGCTTTTGCTTTGTGGCTGTGTAGAGCTGGTAACAGTATGGGTACTGTCTGTCTTGTAGAGGGCATAAGTGTTGTTTCCTGTAGTGCCTATGGATGCGTGGTCCTGCCTTGAGTTCAAGATTTATTTCTTGGAAGTTGAAGGTAGTTTAGTAAGTCTATTCATAACACAAACTGGTTAAATTTTTCCTGACTACAAAAACTTGGAAGGTGGCATTTCTAAAAACACACCAAAACACAATCTAAAACTTAGTAATGTGAAAAGTCCTTGAAATGAGGAATTGAAGCTTTAAATAGAATTGGAACCACAGCTTGAATACTTAACGTGGAAAAATATTCTTGAGTCCAGCATTAAGCTAAAGCCTTTCTGACTGTCTTTTAAAACCATTTTGTCACAGTTGGAAAGTAGCACAGCTCTTACTTTGGGGTTTGACCAAATTTTCTTCCTCACAGGTCCATGGCAAAACCAACAAAAACCCTAAACAAAAATCTCAAGCCACTAAAAATTGCAGGATTATGTGCACTCCTACCACAGTATGAACTCTGAAGAGTTTGCCTTTCTGTCTCCACTGAAGGGTTGAGCTTACTGGGTTATCACTGGTACCTGGTCACTGTGTGGGATGGCATTTTGAGTGGTTAGAGTAAAATTCTTCCTTTTTACTGCTCTTAACCCTCACTTGAAGAGGTCTGCAGGCCCTAAGCAGAGCTGTCCACGTAAGCTGTATGTGTTCAAAGTCTGGGCCTGTGTTCAGAATAGCCTCTGGAAGAGCATGCACTCCCTTGCAGGTGTAGGGGGCTGATCTTCCTGAAGGGTGTGTGCTGAACTTGCTGCTTTGACATTCCTGGGCTTTATAAGGAAGGTTAAAAATTCCTCAGTTATTTATATAGTGGTATCAGTAACTGGATGGTTTTCAGTGAATTACGATAGTAAAATACATATAGAAATCACCTTGAGTTTCTTTTGTTTAACCAGAGGCATAGACTAGAAAGGCAAATCTTAGAGCTATTTATTATGTGCCAATGCAATGTTCAAGATTGCTTATTCACTGAATCTTTTTTATTATTTCTATTACTATTTATTACTGTTTCTGCAAGCTTGTAAGACCAAAGTGCCTGATCCAACAAATTACTAAATCTTAGAAGGTAAAGCAGAAAACAGGTGGAACACCAATTTTTGGTTGCTGTTCAAGGTGGAAAACAGCAGCAGTGCAGCACTTAAATGACAGTAAAAATTGCCTGCTCCTCATAAAGCCAAAGGCAAGTTCTTTCCACTTTCTGTAACTACTTCATAAAGACTGTGTCAACACAGAGTGAAGCTACTTCTCTGTTCAGACTTCTTCATTTAGCTTAGGAAGGCAGGGAGGGGTGCAATCTACAAAGTGGACTGTATGTAGCCAAGCAGGCTTTAGCTTAATTTCCTGAACAGTTTTGATAACAACTTCAGTAGCAAAAAGACAAATAATTTGGTGGATTATATTGTGGGTTTTTTTCATTAAAAGCTTCCTGATTAGTCAGCCAAAATGGCTAAATTTGAAAGCAAACCCAGCCTTTTTCATTAACTGTGGCTTGGACTTGGTGCGGTTTGCAGACAAGACATCTGTCATCCAAGACTTTGACTTTTTAAAAACTAACATGATGCAAGTGTTGTCATACGTGTTAAACTTAGTGCAAGCTTCTTGCTGGAATGCAATCCCAGGCAAGAATAACTCCTGCATGCAAAGCAATACTTGGCTGAGTATAGAGTGTCACCAGAAAGAAGGCTGAAGAATTTGTAATTGCTGTCATCTCTTGCATGGGTGTTGTATGTCAGTGTGCTGTAGCCACTGCAGAAGTAAACCATTGCCTGGAGGGGCTTAAACCCGGCTATCTGTCTTCTGTGATGCCATGGCTGATCTTTAGGAGCTGTTTTTGGGCATCAGCTCATGTGGAAGAAGTGGTGAGATGCTTGGAGGAGTCCTCACAAGCTGGAAACACAGGCTTGTTTTACAAGTCTTTAATGCCTTGACTGCTGAACATCAGGCCAGGTGCATCTCCTGGAAAGGGAAATGCTAGAGAAGGAAAAAAGGCTGAATTGGATTCCTAGTGAGATGGGGCTATGGAGAAGTTAAGCTTCCTGCCCTAGGAATTGTGCTTTTGCTAATGTAACTTGACTCTGAGGCTTCTAAGGAAGCTCCACTCTGAATGGCTGGTCTCTGAACAGATGAATGCCTGGGTTTGAGCTTTGCAGGGCTCTGTGTTCCCTGTCTGCTTGTTAAGATGCTCTGGGAAATGCTGATGCTTTTCATGCTGGTGGTTAGACACTAAACTCTGGAACAGTTAAATTGTGTCCTGAAGCTGCACACCACCTTCTGCATCGGACCTGGAGTACCAGGGGGTGCTGGGACACTGCTTGTCCCCTCGCCTGCAAAATAATCCTGGCTGGGCATTGAAAGCAGGTATGCTTGGTAGCTTTTCATCCCTGTGCTGCAAGCAGCCTGCCCCTTTCTGGGGGCTGTTCTGGCAGCTCCATGGTGCAAGTGGCAGTGGCCTCATTTGCTGTGTGTTAGCTGGTTTGGGTTCAGGTTTGTGGTGGCCCCTATAGCAAGGAGTAATTTGAGAATGAGCTCTAGGTAAAAGTGATGACCCTAGGCCGAGTCTAGGATGCCTGCTTGATTCAGTCACCATCAGCACCAGTAATGCCTCTGCAAACCAGTTCTAACCTCTGTTGCCCCCTTGTGCGTTGTGTGGAGGTTAGAGAGAGACTACTGCACTTCAGACTATTGCCTGGTACCTCCCCTGTGGGCAGTGGCATTAAAACAAAGCTGCAGGAACACTCAGTGAGTGCACCATTCCTCAGGATCAAGCTTCTGCTAACTAGACTGTGCTATAAAATAGCTGTTTTCTTTGTGTAGCTTGTAAGCACTGCTGGACAAAGCCAGTCTAAGGTTAAGCACCTGTTGGCAACATTTATTGCGGAGTTCCCCTTGACTTGTAGTTTATTGTTGTGACTTCCTGACTGTAAGACAGACCTTTTTATTTGATAGAGATGCTACCAAGGAGACCTGGTTAGAAGGCTGTGTTTTACTCACTTTGGTAAAATCCCTGTGCTGGCCCATGGCCACTGTGACAAGCTGTAAGCTAAGACATAGTTTGTGCTTCCTCTGCTTGAGATTTAATCACTGCTGTGTTTGTCCTCAGCTCAGTCCCCCACTAAGCTGGGGGTTTAAGACTACTGCTTGCTTCTGACTAACTATTTTTCAAAAGATCCTCATGCTTTCACTTTAATCATCTCCTCTACAAAGAAATAGGCAGTATTTAAATCTAGGCCAAACATCTAAAGCTCTTTATTGAAGCTTAAAGATACATATTTTGGACTTGAGTTCTGGGATTAAGCATTTGGTGTCTGCCGAGGCTTTGTGGGTTCCTGATTCCTAGAATAACCACTGATGTCAGTAGTGATCTCTGCTTGCCACTATATGAGTAGTTGGGGAAAAGCCTCTTAGAAGAGAATCTGGACAAATTGCCTTGACTATAAGCTGTCACTGTACTGATGGTACTCGTTTCCTATTCCTCTCACTCCGCTCAGTCAGGATTCTGTACTTGTTAGGCACAGAAATAAGCAGTAAGTTGACCACAACCATTGGCAGCTTGGTCTAATTTGGGCATTGGGAAAGCCAATTGAATAATAAAACTTCTAGCCCTCACCTCTAAGTCTTACTCAATTGTTTCTTGGAAACAGTTGAGTGCATTTCATGAATGTTCTTTAATTTCAGTGAAGCTGGATAGAGAGTGGTTTGTTGGTCTGTTGTAGAAACTTTGGGGGCAAAGGCTGAAGCACTCTGGTTTTTCTCACTTAAGTGTTTGGACTGGGCTTGTCTCTCTGAATAAAATTGCACTTTCCATTGAAATTTAGAAGGCCTTTTTTTCTATGTTTATACTGTTATTTTTTTACTGTTAAAAGAAATCAGCTCTTGGCAAATCTCTCTCTCATATCTGTGGAAGAAGTGAGTTGTTCTTTCTTTTTTTTCTTTCTTCCCCTCCTCCCCTCCCCCCCTTTAGCTGGCAAAACAAGGTACTATAAATATTTACATTTGTGATGAGCCCAAATGTGAGATTGGTCACAGTAACTTTGTCTGTTCTGCACTGTGGTGTTCACTTGTCATCCTTGGAAATTGGGGTTTGGACCTTAATGATGCTGAAATTCTTGTGCAAATAAACTTATGCTAAACAACCCTTGCCTCAGGCAATTTTTGTGTCTAAATAATGCTGACAAAGTATCTGTAGAGCTTACTGACCAGTGTGTGTGCACGTGCACTTGTGAGGTGAGCAGTAGTGTGGGGTACGCGGAAATGTTTTCTTTAGATGTTTTTCAAGGTACATTTTTTTATATCGGCCTCAACTTATTGAAGTTTAGTCAGTTAAGTGAGACATGATTAATCTTTCACTTACATTGTAGAGACAGTTTCTAGAGAACCATTTTCCCCCTCTCTGTCCATCATCTGGTCTCAACTTTAAGACATAGTGAAACACAGCCCTACGCCTGTTAGGTGGGGTCTGGTCTGAGCTAGAGCCTACCAGTCTGTTCTGTGACACATTTCATTTTATGTCCTACTGCAAACTTCAACTCATGAGCCAAGGGGGTGAGAAGCAAAGTCAGCAATTGTTCTTCAGGTTATTTACAGGCTGAAAGTCTTTGTTTTCACACTGCCCTAAAAGCTGATGCTACTATTAACCAGTGGTCAGTGGGAGCTGTGCAGGTCAAAGCTAAGTAAAAGCTAGGGTTGTGTGGCAGTCTGCTTGCCGCTCCTGCTCTAGAATAAAGAATAAATGCTCTTAAGAAGTGTGCTTGCTTCTAATCCCGTCCAGAGCTCAGACAATCTCTAGCCTCAGTTAAGTATTGCTGGAGAATTTCCAGTCTCCAGGACCTTGTAACACCTGCAGTGGAAACTTCTGTGGAATTTAGAGGTGGTGTGATCCCATGGAAGTAATCATGAACCTTGTATAGTCCCTTTTCCAGATCTAATTGCTTCCCTATGAACTCAAATAGAGAACTGATAATGCAGCTGGGCAACACAAACCATCTGCTTGTCACCTGAAACTCTCACCTTAACTCCTGTTTGTCACACCATGAAAGCTTCAGAGTTATTTTGGGTACCACCCTTATGTTTCTAGAGCACCAAGCTCAGCTTTGCAGGGTCAGACACTGAAACAACAAAATAGTTGTGCTTGGGCAAGTGGTGCCAGAGTACTCCATAAGTTCCATATGGAGCTTATATAATGGTAAACATTCAGAGGAAGTAAAGAAAGGTGGTTTTGCTCTATTGCAGTTGTGTTGTTAGTGAAAATAAGCATCCTGTCCTGTTGTAACTGCTAGAACTCTGCCTTCTCCGTGTTGTGCAAGATGAGCTCAGTCTTGTCATGGGCTGTGAGGCATTAGACACGTGGTATTCTATATTGTTGCCATTATTCTGCCAGGTGTGCTTATTTTCTCCTTCCTGCTGTGATGGAATACTTAATAATTTTGAAATAAGCGTATTCAAAGTGCCCTTACAGAGACAGAGTAGTTGGTCCTATGAGAGGAAAAAAGTTTCTGTGCATTCCTGCTTATTTAATATTGCTTATTACATATCAGTATACTTAGTTCATCAGTACATTAAATACCTACAGTTGCTATTTTCAGCAATAAAATAGCCTTTTTATTTATCCAGCACATACCACTTGAATATGGGTATAAAACTTAGCAGTCCTGTTTTGCTGCAGCAGCCGTACTGAGCTCTGTTCTGCTTCATCTCAACAAGTTCCACATCCTATAGGCAAGACTGCCCAGCCAAGGGAGTACTTAGCCTGCCAAACCTTACTGATTTTCCTCCTAGGAAAGAGTTGAGTCATTGTAATGGAAAAAGTGAGTCTTGACAAAAACTGTGTGCAAAGCAGCTGCTAGAGCCTGAGCTGGTAGCTTGTGTGTACATTAAGGAAACCTACACATTTGTAGTGTTATCCTATTGACCCTTGGCTGAGTGGTTTAATAACCCAGCCTAGGAACGAGTTGCCTAGGCTGTGCTGCAAAATGCTGTGCTGTTTTTGTCACTGGTAAGTAGATCAGGGTATACTCTATGCCACTCTGCCACCCCCCTGCTTGGAGAATGGAGTACTGCTGGGAGAAGTCTGGCCAGGACGGAGGACTGGCTGATCTGGTCTCTGACAATAACCTTTTGTCACTGAGAAACCTCTGTGGAAACTCCTGCACACTTCAGGAAACTCCCAGGGCTTGATTGCACCTCAAGCAAAAGGAAAATTGCCCCCACCCCTGCAAGACAATGGTTGAAGTGTGAGAGTTCTAATTTAGTCACTGTTCCCATGCAGCAAGGCAAATCTGAGTGTGCCCGATGTGTGGAATGCCCTCCTTGCTTCAGAACTGACTGTCCACCTGCAGCAATTCCCTTCTCCACTCCCTCTCTATTGCTTATCTGAAAAACTTACTCTGAAAGCTGTATCTGAGTGTTCCTCCCCAAAAGTCAGTGCCCTAAGCTTGCCCTAAAGATAGTGGCACTAAAGATAGTGGCAATTCATCATGTACTGGGAGAACCTGTTCTAATATTTGACTGTGGTCATTACTGAGAATTTCAACTGCATTTTCTCACTGGGCTTTGAACTTCAGCCTGTGGATTGCTGCATCCTTATCAACAAGGCTGAGAAGCCCCAGATGGTCTCCTGTTATCAACTAATCTCTTCAGTTCTTGGATGAACTGCAGAAAATGGGCACTTGAAGCTTTATGTTGTATACATTCAATTCAGAAGCTGGAAACATTTTCGTCTGGAGCTTTGTGGTTCCTCGTGACACAGCACCAGCTTTTAGCACACTGCCCTACACACCCCCCAAAATGGTGCTAAGATTGCTTCTCAACCTCTTGATGTTTGTGCCCACAAGCTCTGCCTGCCGTTTTTACCATGGCATTATGGCATGCCAAGAGCTTGTGCAGACTCAATTATCTGTGGTGATTTCAAATTCCATCTGCTGCTTTCTGAGGCAGCCTCTCCCATCTGCTATCAACAACATCTGTGCTCCTGCTTCCAGATGTTGCACTTGGGGGTATTAGAAAAACATTTTGTCTGAATTTTGTGGGCGAATAGTCACAAAGTGGATGGGCACTCATCTTCATTGTTTATGACCACGCTGTCTTCAGTGTTGCATAGTGCTCACAGTTCTGCATTGTTCTTGCATACTGAAGGGTACGTGACGTGGTTGTGGGCGCTTTGAAACCTGCAGGTGGTTTAAAACCAATGTCAGCATGAAGTCCACAAAGGTACTGGGCACAGGTTATTTTGGGAGTTTTTATTTGTTCTGCAAATAAAGAGTAGAGACAGCAAAGAAACCTTACATTCTGTCAGTGCTTAACAGCAGCTCCTCAGTCCTTTCCTCTGCAGCCCCACAGCTGAAACCCTGCAGTTACAAGTGTGCCTGGGGCTTGCTGTCTAATTACTGATTTTACTTACTGTTGATAAGGAATAGATGCGTAGTCAAAGGGTCTTTGGTTTGGCACAACCAAAGTGAAGAGATGCATGCTTCTGCTCTTGCTCTCACATCTGTTGCTTGTCACGGTCATCTGCCTGTCTCACTGCTCGTGTGGGGCTCCCCAAATGTTCCACAGCCCTGACTAATTGCCAGGACTGATGTAAATCTCTAGACCCACCATGGAGTTCCCTTCCACTTTCTTCTCCTGGACAACTTTCCTTAAGGCTGGGACAAAGTTAGTATTTGGGGATGAGAGCCTGCCATAGGCACTGTCCAGATTCCCTGTGACACCAGTGGGAGTTTGTCCAGTGCTGTGAGGGATTTGCTAACAGCCTGGCAGACCTGAGTGACACGGGCTCCTGTGTTACAGCTTGTGTAGTCCCTTTTCCTGCTGCCCAGCTGTACTGGGCTGTGTTTCCCCAGCCCTGCTTGGAAAGTGGGAGCAGCATGTGCAGATGGAGCTCAGCCTCAGGCAGCAAATTCATGGAGTTACTCCAGAGAAATGCTGCTCACAGGAAAAAATACCCCCAGCATCTGTTTTGGAGCAGAGGAGAATTTGAATGTGGAGTAACATTCCAGCTAAAGATGTGCATGCCTCAAATTGGTGGTTAGCCTCCTTCCTTGCAGCACCTCGCTGGTAGAGGGAAGATTCCAATTTAATACCATTTTTCAGACCAAAGCATAGGCCCTGAAAAGAGGAAGAAGCACACTTTGGTACCAGATGGACTTGCTGGCAGGGCCAGGAGTGGATGTTTTGGAAGCCCTGCCTATTGATGGGATGGGAAGGGAAAGGGAGGCTGGATGGTACTGGAACATTTCAGAAATCACATAGAAGGATGCAAGTTTTGAAAAAAACCCCACAGATGAACCAGGGAACTGACAGAGAGGTGTTCCATCCTCTTACAAGCAGGTCTGACTTCAAACTGCAGCAGCATGCTGGCAGAACTTGCAGTGGGGCTGTGTTATGCCCATGTTTAGGGTGTTCTACAAGTATAATTTGTAACTTCTTGCAGTACTCAATTGCAATATGAACCTTGGTAAATGTGCTCTTCTGTTACTGTGTGCTACACGTGGCTCTCCTCAGCACTTTGTGGTGAGGACTGTGGCTTTCAGGGTGCTCAGCCAGATTTTTGTTGATTGGTTAGAAATTAAAGGTTTCTGTATGGGCACAATTGCAATTGCAGTTAAGAGTTTCAGTTGACCAGGACTTGAATTTTTGTTTTAATTGAAGTATCAGAACATTTAGTTAAAAAAAAAAAAAAAAAAAGGAAATTTCTTCTGTGAATAGGAGTTCATTTACTAGCAATGTGACACTTGAGAGAAGTGCCTTGCTGTGACACTGCTTGTGAAGTTATGACTTTTAAATCTAGAACAGCAGCTTTTACTTTGAAGGTGCTTACTGCCTGATTACTGGTTTTACTTACTGCTAATAAAGAATAGGGTCTCTAGTTCACCTCAGGGATGATTTGACTGATTTGCAGTATTATAATACCAGGTCACCATCAGAGACTTTATGTGCACAACTGCTGAAAGATCCAGATCCCAGAGCTCATGGAAAAGTACTGTTACAATGCACTATACTGGTCTATACTTGAATAAGAGAAATACAACAGAAAAGCCAATTTAAACTTGTTGTTTGTTTGGGGTTTTTTATGACTGTTCTACAGGCTGTTGCCAGCATGCTTGATAGATTGCAAGCCATGTTTAATTTGTGAGAGAGACCATCTCCGAGGAGGAGGTTCATTTCTATATATATTGCATTGTAGCATATCACAAATAGGCTGCAGTGTAATAGCACTGGCTCGTGACACTGCCTGAAACAGCCTGGCAGCCTCAGTGGCTGAATTTTATATGCATTGAAATGAAACTGCTTTTAAAAATTCTATCAGAGGACTGAGAAACTGCAGAAAGGTGTTTAAGGTTCACATGGCCAGAGCTGTCTGAAAGGTGGTGGTGCTCACACTGCATCTTGAGGAGAGGATTTATGTGCATAAGTCATTTTAGAGAGGGCCTGGGGTGCTGCTGAGCACTGAGCAGCAGCACAGGGCCCTTCAGTCCCCTGCCACAGTCACTGCATAATGATGTGAAGTAAGTGTCAATCAAACCTTACCTCCAAATGATGTGAGGTAAGTGGCAAGTTAAACCCTGCCTCCAAATTTAATCGGGCTCCGTAGCAACCTAACATACTTTTTAAATTTTTCCAGGGGTTTAATTTCCTTTTTATTTCCGTAGCAATGGATTCTTGAGAATCCAGACATGCCAGTGTGCTGGCAGGTTACCTAGACTTTAACCAAATCTTCATTCTCACAATACTGAGTGAGCAGAGAACACAAGCTCTGAGTAAACACAGTGTAACTGCTGTATAAATGTTGTAAACAAATATGTAAAGAGCAGGTTTTAATGTATAGAGGACCATTATTACTTATTTTTTTCTTATATAGTTGTTATATTTTTAAAGAGCTAAAATCTTACTTTCATTATATAGTTGCCATTTTCATTTTTCTTCAGGTAGATGCTGGTTGTAGCCTGGCTCCCAGGTATCACCTGGAGATTCCTGTCATAGGTGATAAGAACAGCAAAATGTAGGTAAGACTGTTATTCAGGCTAATGTTTTACTTCCTATGTTCCAAAGTGAAGATAATTAAAAAAAAAACCAAACCTCATGAAATATTGCACAGACTCACGACAATATTTTTCTTTCACAAAAGAGTATTTATATAAATTCTTTTCTTTAAAAAGATGCATTGAAGCAAGCCTAGGGGTTTATTTTGGCTGAGGGTTCCTGACATACAGCCACCTAAAATAAGCTGCTTATGGCATTTCACAGAGTGCTGTGTCCTGGGCCGGGGGTTACCGGGAGTTGAGGCAGCCCCCAGTGTCAGTGCCTGGCTGCAAAACCTGTCTGGGGCTGTTCTGCTCCTTGGCACTTTGGCTTGGGTTAGCTGGGACCTGAACTCAGCTTCTGGTTAACCTTTACAGCCTTGCTTCTTATCCCAAATTGCTAGAAATATGACAAACACCAGGAAATTTCTCCCAAGCCCAGTGGAGGCATGTCACCCTTTCTTGTGGCTCTGTGAGGACAGCGTGGGCCCATTCTTGCAGGCTGCTCCAGTCTTCCCTGCTCTGTCAGGCCGGGTGTCAGCAACTTTTCCAGCCCAAAGTCTGCAGGGGTCAGGGTGGAGACGTCTCCTGCAGGGATAAGAAGTCTTTGCGTTTTCTGTCTTCCACTCTCACGTGAAGCTGAGCGACCTGCTTGTCCCAGCTTTTGTTTTTCCCGTGCCTCTGCATGTGGCAGGGAGTCCTGCTGCCATGGCAGGAGCAGAGATTCAGGGGGAAAGTCTTACTCAGAGGCCAGAGCTTTATCACAGAACAATTAACATCTTTCAGTCCATGCTCTTAACCATTTTTCTCCAATTATCTTTGGTTGGCTAAAGTTACTGTCAGCCCCATGAACTTCAAGGACCTTTAGGATATGAAACAGAGTGCTCCTGCTAGTGGTTTGGTGTATTGTGATGTGTCTCTAAAAGCCTGGTACCCCAACAGGAGGGAATTTGGAGGAAGATGGATAAGAAAAAAACTTTGTGGAGAAAAAAATACATTTTCAAATGGTAAAAGTTCTTTAGGAGGAATATGTTAAATAGACAAAGAGCTGTGTGTACAAGAGAGATGATAGCTTCAGCTAAAAGCCACTGTAATGAGCTCACCCTAAATAAATATTTCTGACAAGGAAAGCTTCTGTTTTCAATTTCTCATTTTAGAGGAACACGGGCTCTACAGGCAAGAGGTAGAAAGGAGGCAGGCATTTAGATGCCCATTTTAAGGCTTAGATAAGTCATTGTCCTCTGATTGTGTCTGATTAGTTGTCTCAATGAATGAGCAATGACTCATTCCACTTGCGTGTGTCTGCTGGTGAATCCCTGAGTCATTCTCTATTGCTGCCTGCCACCTCTCAGACATATCACCCATCTGTTCAGGAGCTGCATGTGCCCCTCCAGGCCAGGGACGTGTGCCACTCCTGCCCTGAGCCTCATTGTACGAATTGTATTAATTTTGGGGCAGAGAGAGGCCTGAAGGGACTCAAATTGTAAATGTCTGTAAGGAGGGCAGCTTGTTAAAAGCTGTAAGGGAGATCAGCTATGTATTCTGGCAGAAGTGTGTTTTCTGAAACTCTTAACCTCTGCTCTTCCCCACTTTGCTCATCAGGTTGCTGCAAAGTTCAGCAGGGCACCCCAGGGAACTTGTTCATACTCAATCCACATTCTGAAGTGAATTCCTTCTGTGGCTGGGGAATTTGCTTCAGAATATGGATTGAGTATGCCAGGAGGTACATCAGGGGACTGGGCTGTAACAGTCTTTTACTTTAGGGCTGGAAGATGATGCTACCCCTGAGCTGGTAGGGGGTGGGGAAAGACATGCATCAAACTCATTTTCCAATGTTAAAATCCAATAGAGATTTCATTTTTTTTTTTCCCTGTCAGCCAGCTTCGCCCGAGCAGCAGACACATCCCTGTATCCCGGGGGTGCCCCGCGGAGCGGCGCGGAGCGCTCAGCACCGCGGACAGCGCCCGGAGCCGCCCGGCTCCCAGCGGGGACAGCCCGTCACCCCCGGGACACACGGGCGGGGCTGGGAGGAGTGTGTGTGTGCGCGTGTGTGTGTGTGTAGGACGTTTGGGTGTTGCACACAACCTTTAATTAAGAGAGCTAATTAACTCTTTCAAGAGCTCCCTCATTTGATGAAGAAATCCCCAAAAAATGAGGCAGAGACGCTGCGGGGGTGGTTAACCAGCAAGGAGATGGGGAGGGATGTTCCATGTAATCCTGGCCTGAATGGAAGGCTCCAGAGGGAGAGCCTGTCTTCCAGGAGCTATTCCCACCAGTCCTGAAGACAGCCTCTTTCTTCAGTTCCAGATGAAGCCTCATGTCCAGCCTTCTCAGGGCTTTTCTTGTACCTGTCACCTGTACAAATACTGTGCATCCAGCTTCTCAGTGATGCTTGTGGCTTCCTAACAACTCAGGATATTCTGTGATGCCCACAACTATGGCACATGTGTAGCAGTTCCATAGCCTCAAATGGTTAATTCCATTTCATTTAATCCTTTCACTCTGAGAGTCTCGTAAGGACCGATTAATTTGCCTTTCAGCACGAGAGGAGAAAAATATTTTAACCCCAGTTTTATTTGACAGAGACCTGAAAAGAGAAGGGAAGAGGAGAAAATGGAAATAGTCACACAAGCAAGTCTCTTTTGTTTTTGGATCTTGCTGTTCTGTGTCCATTCAGGCTCACCTCTATACTTCCTGTGAAGCAGTTTTTTCCCTGCAGCATGGGCTCACAAGCATTTCTTTGCTTCTTCCTCAAGAAGCACAGACAAGCAGTCTCCAGACAAATCCTCTTTAGCAGACAGCTGCACAGAAGGCATAACTCAGGTCTAGGACTATTAACAGAACAAATATGAAAAAAAGAGCTTTCCCACCTCAGCTCCCACCTTACACTCAGTGGATGCTGATCAAAACCCACGAGGGACGTGTTTCCAGCCAGCTGAGACCCCTCAAAAGGCAGCGCTTACCTGGATGCTGGTTTTGAACAGTAGCTTCCTCCTTCTTCTGTGTTCAGCTCCCTGCCCTGTTGCAGGCTGTTTGCTCTCTGGGGCCTGAGACCACACTGTGAATCTTGCAGCACTGTTTGGGCAGTATTTTAACATGTAACTTCTAATCCCCTTGACATGTGGTAGAAGAAAAATGGGCAGGCCATGCTGTGTGGGTTCCCATGCAGATGTTTGCATGGCAAACATACCAGTGTGTGAAAGAAAGTATGAGGAGGATGTACAGCTAAGGATAGAGAGGCCATGACAGGATCAGCCTGACCAGGGAAATGCCAGTGGAAGGCAGGAATGCACAGATGACTTTTCTTGGTCTGTCTGTGCAAGCTCTGACTGGGGTATGTGCTCTGCAGTGCTGGTGCCCCCAGTCAAAGAGGACTCAGCTGCCTCATTCCAGTGTGGCCCCTCTGGCTGGGGAGAAGAAGGATGAGGGGTTTTGGGGGGTTGGCTTGAAAGCCTGAGTTGTTTTGAGTGGTCTTTGACTCCTAGAAGAATGAAAGGATCCCTTCAACAGTAGAAAAACAGATGGAGAGGAAAAGCTGTCAAGGGATGGGATTGAAGGGAAGAGGGGCCATGCTGTGGAACAGTGTGACCCGGGCTGGCAGGTCTCCTGGCATTGAGAAATCATTATCATCATCCTCAGGAATAAAAAGGCGTTGGCTAGCTCAGCTTGGTTCCGATCCAGTCCCCTTGCTGGTTTCTCTCGGGCTCAGAGCGTGCACGGAGGGATGCGTTCCTGCACCCCCCAACTACACAGACTGCACCGGAGCTGGGACTTGAGGAATCGTATGACCAGGCAGGGTTAACAAGCAGTTAAGCAAAGACAAAGAGATGAGAGAGTGGAATTCTTGCAGCTGTATTGCCCGGGGGGCAGAGAGTCCCGAAGGGAGCTGGGCAGAAGACCCCGCTGTTCCCCCGTGCGCAAACTTAAAAGTTACAGAAAGAGAGAGAGGTGTATCAAAGATATCCAATCAGCCCTGGCCGTGCATGGTGTGGGGCCAATAAGGTATCCCTGGGGCAGGGATGAGACCTAAACTAGCTAATAGCAGGATAGCTGAAGGAATTTTCAAACCACGCTATCCTCAGAGGCTGGTTCCAGCGCGGGGTAATCCACCCATTCTGAGCCCCCCACGCTGCAGGCAGTCTGAGCGACTGCAACAAAAAGGTGCTGCTGATGGTGGACAGCTGGGAGATCAGGAACCCACCCACCCAGGATGTCCTGGGGCTTAGTGGCCATTCTTTATTCTCCCTCCTCTCCCACAGACCCGCAACCCTCACGGCCTCTCCTTGCTCCCTGCTGGCCTCCCTGCCACACCCCTCTGCAGGGGCTGCTCTGCAGCTGCACTGCTTTCATCCCCATCCTCTCCCTCTTTAAATGCAGACCCCCATGTCTGTGGCAGCTATCCTGGCTTTTCTGGAGGGTGCTCTGCCCTGCAGGATGAGGGCCAGGACCCACCATCTCTGGGCACCTCTTGCTATGGTGAGGGGGGGTCAAATCTCAGGCTTGCACCCAGCCTGGCCTTCCAGCAGCTCCTCTCTGGCTTCCCATGAGAGCTGGGATGCTGGTGCTGCAGAAGGCCTGGGGACAGCATTTCCATCCTCCCCGGGAGCCCGTGTCCCTGTGGTGGAGGTGGGGAAGCCCAGCCAGCTGTGAGTGCTCCCTGGCAGCTGGAGGGTGGCACACTGTGTACACAGGAGTGTGTGAACTCAGTCAAACTTCACAAACAAGGATAAGAACAGAGCTGGGATGTAATCAGTGCTCAAATATAGCAGCTCAAGGTTTCCTGAGAGTGAGACAAGCGAAACAGCGAGGCAGAACAGGTGTCACAGTCCCTGTGGCTTTCGCTTCCCCTTACCTTGGATTCTCAGCAGTGAAGCTGGTGCTGGCCACAGGGCCAAATTTAGACTCCAGACAGCAAAACAGCCTGTGACAGGCAGCAGTGTTGCTATGCAGGACAGGAGCCTTACTGTGCCCTGCATGGTGGTATGTCCAGTGCCAAGCAAGTTGGCTCTGGCAGAGCCCCCACCTCCTTCCCATGTCCACTGCTGCCTCTGCTGCTGCTACAAAAACAGCTAAGCATGATCCCAGCTGGCTCAAGAGCCAAGAGCTGTGGAGCTGTGCCCCTCTTCTTGGCCTTTCTGACGGGTCTGGCCACAGCTTTCACATGGTGGAAAGACTGGCCTGGTGAGGCATGTCATGGGTCAGGGTGGTTCCAGTCTCTCTCAGTCCCTGGAAGATGTTATGGGGAAGGTTGCAACTGGCCAGCAGTCCGTGTTTCTTCACCTTTCCCTGGGGAGAAGACCTACACTATGGCAAAGTGAAGCAGAGAAATGCATCCCCTGCCTGGTGGGGTTTGGCTTTCTGAGCTAATGTGGGCCAAACAGGGGTTTTGCTTGTGTTTCCTACTCATAAATTGCTGCTTCTCTGAGCCCCAGGGAGCTGCTGTAAGAGATGGGCTCGTGCTCCCGGGCTGTCCCAGACATGGCTCTGCATGAGGAGAGCAAGCTGTAGCTCTCTGTAGGCTTGGGCATGGCTTGGGATGAGCTACCTGTGTGCCAGGCGTGGCCTGAGAAAATGGAAAGGGAAAACTCTGAACACAGGGCCAGGCTTAGAGCTCTCTTGGGGCTGGATCTAGGCAAAAGCTAGGCTGTGCTCAAGTAGGGACCACCAGAACATCAGGAGAAGACCCTTTCTGTGGAAGGCATTGCACATGCTTGGCTCCCCACTGTCACAACAGCAGCGTGGGTGGCAGGTTCAGGGGCCATCATGGCCATCCCACTGCCCTGGAGGAGGGGTCAGGTTTCCTGGGGAGTGAGAGCCATAAGGGAAAATGTTCAGGAGCAGGAATCTCCTGGTTACAGTAAAGCCAGGACACTTGGAGGCTGTCAGCATCCTGTGAAGCACATCCCTCTCCTGACCTGCTCCATCACCTGGGCTGGCTGCTTTTGAACCCGGGGGGAGGCACAGCAGAGCTTGTGGCTGGAAACAGCTGCTCTCTCGATACCTTTTTCTGACTCAAAACAGCAGCTTTGTGAGAGGACACAGCAGCTAAAATGGGTTGAGGTTGGAGGACCAGGTGCAGCCTGCATGAAAGCTTTCACCGTGCCCCAGGTGTTGATAATGATAATAAAAGGAGAGAGAAACTGGCTGTATTCTCCTGCCCATGCACTTGGACTTCCAGCCAAGTGCCTAAAGCAGGTTTTTCCTGGGGTGTGTGAGGGAGTGGGCCCTGTGGATACCCCCTTTCTGCAAGGTGATTTGGTTCCCATCTTCCTCCTCCTCTCCCCTCATGCCAGTAGACAGCATGGGAAGTGAAGCTACCTCTCTGCACCTGAGAAAAGGAATTTGTCCCACTGCTTTCCTGCACTCCTACACCTCACAGAACCACTTCTGCCTCTGATTTTGTGCTCTGACCTGAGCACCAGCAGGTAGGTGGGGGCCATGGCCAGCATGGAGCCCTTGGCAGAGGACACTGCTCCGTCTCCATCCATCCCTGTAAGTGTGGTGCACTGCAGGATTTGACAGGCAAATTGATCCACACCCAGGCAGCCTGGCTGAGTGGGTGAGGATCTCAAGCAGGTGTTGTATGATGCCTTCAAACCTCCCAGCTCTTGGGGAAGCTGCAGGGTGACTTGCAAGCAAAACACCACACACTGGAAAAATCCTGCATGTGCAGCTGTTTCCCTGGGCCAGCATGGTGATGGACCAGGATCCCAGCAGCAGCTGGGCACCTGCTGCTGGAGTGGTGTCCTGCCACGAGGTCTGGGGCTCATGCAGCATCTGCTCCATGCACAGCTCTTTGGTGCTGTTTCCCAGCTCTGAGTCCTGTCCTGTGTGTGCCCAGTGCCACCCACAGCCTGAGCTGCTTGTGCTCATCCCCATCCCATCCTGGGGAGCCTGGGGCTGCTGGGTGTCTGCGTGGGGATGTTCCCATCCACCTTGGAGGAGCAATGTGGGGTAGAACCTGGTTACCAGCTTAGGAAGGTTTTGAGCTGTTCATAGTCCACCTCAGTAACTGATCTGAAAAATCAGTGTGTGGTCCCCAGAGGTGATTGCTCCTTTGGGAATGTGGAATAGCCCAATGCATGATCCTACCAAAAGGTTCCTGTGGTGCCAGGAGGGTTTGTGCTCCATGTCTGAGTGACAGAGCACAGGGGGTGGGGTGAGTAACTTGTTCCTTGGCCAATGCCTCTGTTTTGCAAAAGAAAAGGACTCTGAAAGAAAGTCAGAGATTTTCATGGGTTTTGGCAGCAGTGAATGCCAGATGTGGTGCATCTGATGGGGAGTTCACAGTGCTGGCTGAGCTTTGACTGCTTTGTCCCATGCTGGGTGGCAGTCCCCTGGTGTTCCTGGCTGGACCAGCACTCGGGACCCCTGGAGCTGCCTCTCAGCTTTGCAGGGGAGCCAGCACTTGTGCCGAGCCCCTGTCTGAGAGCTCTGAGAGCAGAGCAAATGCCTGAGAGGCAGCGATCCCTGCGAGGCAGCAGCACACTGGCGACACGGCAGCGAGGTCAGACTAAACAGCAGCTGTGCGCCAGGTTGTTGACATTTTGTCCTGGAGGAAAAGATCCTGAAAAGGCCTTGAGGAAGCTGTGAGGTGAGGCTCCATGCCAGGAGGGGACCCTTTCCCCAGCCACAGACCTTCTGGAGAGGCCCTGGGTGGGAGCTTCCAGCTGCTTGCAGTGCTCGCTGCCCCGGTGTGCATCCCCAGGCTTGCGTGATTTGGGCATTTATCCCAGGAGGGAAGAAAATCCCTAAGGTAGTGCTGCAGCTCCAGAGTCACACCAGGTTTCGGGATGCTGCAGAAGCTGTGTCCCAAGGAGGCAGTGATGGCACTAACCCCTCTCCTGGGTGCTGGCATCCCAGGCTGTGCCTGCACTGCTCAGGACCTGGCTCTGCCGGTGTCCTCCGGCATCGCTCCTGTGGCACAGCCTGCTGGGAGATTGCTGGGCCAGGTGCTGCTGGCCTGGACAATTAGGACTATCAGTTAAAGTGGGCCAAAAGTAATAAAGAATGGGGTTTAGTGGGCTGTCGTTTGCTGTTCCCAGGCAGGAAGGGATTAGTCCAGATGTGAAAGCATGGGAGACACCGGGGTGGCAAAGAGAAACTGCACGTGGTGCTTTCACAAAAGTGTCCCTCTAGTCATGCTCATTACCAGCCTCAACTCAAATCAACCTCATCTTTAGGCTCACTGATCTCAGTCACTGCCCTGGAAGCCTGATCAAATATTCCTGTCTGTTTCTACCCCTTTGCCTGCTTTCCATGGCAGAACTTCTGCCCTTTTACCACAGCAGGGAGGACTCTGGGCTTCATTCCTTCTCAAACAAACAGCACAGGAACCAACAAGTAAAGTCCATATGGCCTGGCACTAGCAAGGAAGGTTCTAATATCTATTTTAGTAATCTTTAGGCTAAATACCACAAGGCTGAATGGATAGCAAGAAAAAAAAAAAACCAAACCAACCTACAAGCCTGTATCCATACACTGTGTCTGCAGATTACCTTAGAAAAGACCTTATTAAAAACATCCAAAAGTCCAAATCAGGTTTGGGGGGTTTTTTGTCACTTTTTGGCTGACTCAGCTGAGCATTCTCTTGGGTTTGTGAGATGATGGTATTTGCTCTGCAGCAGGCATTCCAGGCTGCAGTCAGTGGGTTTATGAATTTTCTAAATGCCTCTTTGCTTATCCTTTATTTTTTGTCTTCAGAGATTTGCCAGATAGGGGTTCAAGCCCTGTGGTTCTACAGTTCTGTAAGTTGGTGGGCAAGATTTTGGAAGTTTCAGCACAAATTGCTGGCATAAATTAGCCCATTTCATTCTGTCTCCAACTTGAAAACTTCTTTTTTCTTGGAAAAGCAGCATTAAACCAGAAAGGAGAGTTGACTTTCCAGCCCATCATGCGAGAGGAAGGAGGGAGGACAGTTGCTTTGTTTGGGGGATGGTTTTGGTTGTTTGTTTCTTTAGAAGCAGATACAAATATCTGCAACTTTGGCAGATTTGGTTTGGTGTTTGTTTTTTTTTTAAATTTTATTATGTTTAGGAAATCAGATCTTGGTTGTTCTCTTTTTCCTGGAAGACTTTTGACACAATTCAAGCAAGGGGGAAAAACAAGAACAACCAAGAGGCTCAAAAATATTTAAGTCAAACAAACAATTTAAAACATCCATGTTTTATGTTGGTTCCTTTTAGCAGCTGTTTGTCTCCAGATGTCTGGCAAGTGGTCACAAGAAGCACTTTATGTGAAAATTCAAAGAGTGGTCACTGTTTTAACCAGCAATGGACAAGGTTTCCATCTCTGTTTGTCTCTATCCGACCTTCTTCCTGCGGGAAACAGGAGTGAGACAGGAGATCTTGGGGTAAGCAGATTATGCAAGGAGAACTCATTTCAGGGTTTAACAACAAATATATGTTTAAAAACCTCTATTTAAAAAAACCCCAACCCAAGCCCCTTCTTGTCTTCCAAGGGGGTTTTATATACCAGAAGGCAAAAAGCCTACAACATCTAAAACTTGCCAGAGCCACAAATTGGCTGTGACCTTTTGGAAATCACAAGAGACTGTGACCCCTTGACTTTGTGGTTGTAATATTTCAAAGGGCTGACTGACTCCACAGGAAGAGCCCTTTTTCCACCAGGGGAGGACACTTCAGCTGAGCTGACATGGCTCGTCCCTTGGGAGAGACTGAAATTTGCTTTGGAAGACCTTGTGCCTGTTGGATCACTAGCTTTGGCCAGCTGAGGAGCTTTTGCAAAATATGAATGGAGCTTTAGATGCTCAAACTTTGGGGGGAAAGGAGACAGCTGCATTGCTGCTCTTTGTCTTGGAAAAAAAGAGGCAATTCAATTGCATGTAGTTGCATTTGTGTGCAGCTGGGCTCAGAGCCACCCCTATAATTTTATTTATTAATTTACTTTCTAGAATAAAAAGCCAATCCTCCTCTTGTGGCTTAGAAAGTAGTAAGGGTAGGATGAACAGAAGTTAACTGGATGTGACCTTTCAAAAAATTGTCTGCCAGCTGGAAAACAAATGCTAAAGGAAAAATAATAAGGTTTAAAAAAGTGAAATATTTAAAATTAAAAAAAAAAAAAAGAAAAGGATTAACACAGTTTGGGCCATCAGATAATATCCCCAAAGTTTATTCTTTGGTTGAAGACAACCCTGTTCTTTCTGGCTCTTTCTCTGGGCAGTCATGAGAAGATGCCCAGGACCTGTGGTATGCTGGCCACGCTGTGTATCTGTCCTGGAGCAATCAGCCTGCATGAACCAGAGCTGAGCCCAGGTTGAAAAAACAACAGCTTTTTTAGCCTTGAGAAACAGAGCACCTCATTCCCCTGACCCCCTCCTGCATCCTCCCAAAGGGACTGAGAGACTTTTGTGCTCCCTGTTGCATTGCCTGATCCTCGGGAGAGCAGCTCCAGCATTGCCCCCATCCTCCCTGCCAGTCCTCCCCGTGTGAGGTTACTCGACTGTGCATATGAAAATAACTTGTATGTCCCAGTTTATTATTTCTCCTGAGCAGATGAGAGGGTTGGAGGCTGATCAGAGCAGAGGAGTCTCCTGGTGAGTTCATTCTTCAAAAGCTCATGAGGGCTGCTTCTCATTAGGGCTTGCTGTAGTGCCAGGAGAAAAGAATAATTCTCTCTGGATTCATGTGCACGTCCCTTTACTGCTGTCCTGGAGTGGCTGCAGCTGCTCTGCTCTTGGGATTTTTCAGACACAGCAAACCCTGTGCTGTTTAGACTGCACAGGATGCTGGCAGCTGGAGAGGGAGGGCTCGGAGCAGTGTGAGCTCCCAGCTGTGCAGAGCAGCCATGGGCATGGCCCTGACCTCCCCAGCAGTGCCCAGGTGCAGGCACACGCTCCGGTAACAGATGCTGCCCTGCAGCAAAGAACAATTGCAGCATCCAGCAGGCTCCTGAACAGCTTTATTTTCCTCACCCCAAAAACCCCAGCCAAAAGCCCCTCAAATGGTGTCTGGAGGGAGCGTGTTTGGGTTCAACACTGATGGTCTAAAACTGCAGTGAGCCGTGCTGTGGGATGGGGGACACAGGAACTGCTCGCTGCCCCTGTCGTTCTCGCTGGTTGCTCCAGGTTTGTGATGAATTCCCTCAGGCTGGCTGATGATTGCAAGGCCAGCCTAATGAAGCAGCCCTGCATCAGAAAACCTTGCTGCTGGCTGCAGTGTGTTTTCCACAGGTGTAAGGACTATTCTAGTTGTACTACTTGCTGCTACTCTGAATCAATAAAATAACTTGCATCCACCAGCAAACATTGACAGGCCTTTCCAAACCAGGTGCTGAGAAGGTCTTGCACTTTGAGCCCCTTGGAAACAGGCCACTGGCAGATGGGGCAGGAGGGAGAAACGGGTTTTGCAGGGGGACAGCTCCAGCATCTATTTTTAGTAACTCAGTTCAAAGGTTCATTGCTGATTGTGAATTATTTCTGCACTGTGGCTTCTGTAATGACTGTGTAACCAGTTTTGCTGGCTAATGGTAGCAGTGATGATCACAATGAACAGTGAGACATTTAAATGTGATGCAGCAGAAGAGAATTTGCCTAACTGCACCAGTGGCTCTGAAAATGTCTAAAAGGGCATCTTTATTTATGGCCACTCCATCTGCAAAAACTCCACCTGCTCCACCGCCTTCCTTGGCTCTCAGTATGTTGTGATGGGCAAAGCACCCAGCCCACGCCCCTGGGCTCTGCTGTCCCAAGCTGGCACATCAGCAGGCCTCACTGATGGCTGCTACTGCACCAGCCAGGCTGCAGAACATTTCTGCATTTCCTGCTCCATGGTTGTCAGGTCTCGGGGTTTAACGTTTCATTATCATTATTTTCTAAATTCTTGGATCAGCCCCTCAGAAATGTTTTGGTGTATGGCTGTAACAGAATCCAGTTCAAAGAGATGCTCAAGTGCAAACAAAGGGACCACAACAGGACATGGAGCATTTCCCTTCAATGTAACTGCTTCACTGGGATCTGCCAAAAGAAGCTATCCTACCATTACCATAAAATATGTTTGCATTTTTCAAATGCTCTTGTCTGGTCTCATAAAAGAGCAGCTCTTCTGCTTAGTGCTCTCTCTTTTATGGCTCTGGCCTTAGAAAAATCCTTGTTCAATGTTATCATTCAGACCATGATGTTGATCATTAGCTGGTCTCTGCTCAGTAGCCTCCTACCAAGTTCATATTTCCTACTGACAGTGTGTACAAGCTCCTGGATGTGTTTTCATAACAAATCAGAGAGGCTCACGTTCCTGAAATATACTGTTCAGAACCTTTTAAAGAACCCTCTGAAGTCCCCTGGGACCAGAAGAAGGGGATTGCTCCTGGCCTGCAATGCAGAGCACTGTCAGGGGGAGTTTCAGCTGTGCTGAGCAGTTTTCTCTCTGTTTTCCCCTGGCTGGCAGACTCCAGGGGTGGGATGGGCTGGATTGATGAGGCTTTACCTACCAGTGGCAGCTTCAAGTGACCTCAGGGTCTGCAGTTTCTTTCTCCACTCTTCTGTGCTCAGTTGAGCACTTGCCAGGCTGGGTCATCAACTCTCTTTTGGGGCCTCCCATTACTAGTTCATCTCTGGGACCATGCAGCTTGCTGAGGAGGTGGCCCAAAAACTTTCAGGAACTCCTAAATCCACACGGGATGCACACTCCTCCAAGGGCTGCTGCGTTATCCTTCAATGCTACTGAGGAGAGCGAGTTCCAAGTGCTGTGGATTCACCTGCCCCAAACTGCACACTTTGCATCCCACGAAGAGGAAGCCAATGGATCAATGAGCTAGAGAAGCAGCAGAGATCATGAACACCAGCCAGGCCTTTCCCTTACTACCAGTATTAATTCAGTCAAGGTGACGCACTGCACCTTCCCTGTTCCTGTGGAGATGTTCACTGGTGTTAGTCTTCAATAAGCAAAGCCACCTTTCTGGGCAGGCAGGGTAACATCTTACTTGCAAACAAGCAAACCTGTTCAGATGATGTAAAAATGGCTTTTCCAGCCAAACCATTAGCAACGCCTCAGTGTGTCCAAGTTGTGACAGCAGCCAGATGCTGCTATTAACCTTTAAACCACATGAATTACGAGCTCCTTGCTGCTCAAACATTCGGGTGAGAATGAGAATCAGGGTTTGCAAACATCTCTTTCACTTAAACAAGCACAATAAGCTGATGGAAGACACTGGGCCGGTTCTGTGGGATGAGCACCTACCCCAGGGCAGGACATTCCCCCACCAATACTTCTGTCTGTTCCTGTGCAGCACTGCTTTAGGGTAGGGTCAGTGTGTTACAGTGTCGTGCTAGAAACCAGACCTACAAACGAGACTCAGTTGTGAATGCTCCCATTGATAAAGCAGCTCTACAGCTGAAACTTGACCTCCAGCCCTTTCTTCAAGCAGAAGGCCAGATTACAGCCCAGTTGCACTGACCATGTAGCATCCATGTGCCAGGCCAGGCCTGCAGCTTGGGCAGCAGCTCGGGTTTACGGCAACCAAGACGACCCTCTCACCCAAAGCATTCCTCAGTCGTACCTAGAATCCCCTTGCCTGAAGGTACCAGGCACACTGGAGATGTTTTGGGAAAAGATGGACAGCACAGGACCCCTACTGCTCTGCAACAGGCCACACTGTTGGACCCAACAGAGGTGTTGAATATATCACTCCAGAGCTTCATTAAAAGGTCAGTGAGTAAATCATTCTTATCAACTACTTAAAAATCGCTTTTGCTTTCTGAAAAATAGCAATGCAACAAGAGCAAATGATCCTGCTGAACCTTTCCTCTGCTTGCCATTCATGTCAATTCCTAGTGAGTTACAGGAGCTTCCCAATGGACTGAGATTAAGCCCATCACATTTGCCCACAGCTTCCTCAGTGGATGGATCTGAAAGTCACATATGCAGGCAGCAAATGAGCTGCAGGTACCAGGCAGAGATGTGTCAGGGCCACACTGACTGACCTGGTGCAGAACTGGTTCTCGTCCAGGAAGAGTCTGTCAATACCTTTTCCACAAGGCCTGGCTCAGGGTACTCCTGCCATTACTGACTACCTGAATACAAAGCCAGATCCTGCTCCCAAAACCATTGCCACTCAGAAGCATCAGTGTTAGAGGACACAGAACTATTTTTGACACCTTCCACAGCACAAGGTTGGGAATTTAACAACCTTCCTTGCTACCCCCCCAAAAAAAGGAGAGGAATACACTACAGTAGATGGGAGGAATGAAGGAGAAGAGGCTCTGGTATCTACATCTTTGCTGGAGAGAGGACTTCTCATAACATCTTGGTGAAAGTGTTGAGCACGCAGTACATTTTGAGTTTTGCTGCTCTTGTGCTAACCACACTCTAATGGCAAGCAGTCCTGCCACATCTGGATGAGGAATCTGGTTTTCAAGGGAAGCACAGCTGAGAAAGGCTTCAAACAGGATCTGACTGACCGATTAAAAACAGATGCTGTGCTGGCAGACAGGCTGCTGTGGATCATCTGATACAATCCCCTTCCCCTTGTTTCTGTACATAATGTCCTTCCAAGCAAAGCCACCTCCTCCATAGCTATGTCTAAATTGCATTAGGAATCTTGGCATTTTTTCAGTTATACATATTGAGAATGGTTTTGCCATTTAAAATATTTCAGGGGGACTGTAGAATCAAGTAGTAGACTGCTTATCAGAAATCCACCTGGTACTCAGAGAGGCAGAGGCCATGCTGCAGAGGGCCCAGGGCTGCAGCATTTTAATCCCTGCAGTCCTTAACCTTTACACAGCACTTTCCCCCCTTCTCCTGGAGGAGGGAGCTGTATCAACCCTGGGACCAGAGAGGAACACCCTCCCCACCACCTCACACACTGCTTTAATTTTAAGCAGATGAGCAAAGAAGGCTCTGTATCCCAATACCGAGGTATGAAACATCTTTCTCTCATTTCACTTTGGGAGGAAACAGCACCTTGCAGCATGTTTGCTTGCCTCTACCTGCTCCAGTACCTCCAGTACAGCTCAGGGCTCAGCTCACCCCCATCCTCACCTTAACCTGGCCCAGGGACTGGACACTGCACATTGATTGTCTCTGTACTCAGTTGTTCATCCCTCTAACTTGGGAATTACTATTTTCCTGTGGGAGACTGAAGGTAAGCCAGTGGGCCACGTGCCTTAGGAGTACTGGCTATATATCGGTGTTAGTCCTCCCTGGTGCTGGAGGATCACAAATTGAGTTGTTCCAGGTAGTTTTCTTCTTACCTTCTTCCCCAAATACAGCTGAAACAATTCCCTTACTCTCGCAAGAATGCACTTGCTAACAGAAGTCACTGGGATCAGTTCCTATTTAGCCAGAATCAACATAGTCAGGAATTCCTGTATTACACTTGGAGGTGCAAACAAGATTCAGATCAGGATTAGTTGGTTGCTTGGTCACAAATGTAATAGGAGATTCATCCCAGAGAGGCCAGGGAAAGGGGATAACCCCTTTTGCTCTTGTTTTTCAGTTTGACAGGGGAGAAGGGCTGGTATCAGCTTGCTGAATAGTAGAACCATCTAAATTAATTTCACATGGAGTGTCTGGTCTCAGCAGCAGGATGCTAATCCTGTGCAGCACTGCAGCCACAGGAGTGCTCAGGGTCAGACTGGAGAGAAGGCCTCGTTCACTGCAAAGCTGAGGCAACAGAGGCATCTGCAGTAGGAAAAACAGGGGTTCAGGCAACCACTGGGGAAGAGACGTCCAAGAGACTCAGCAGCTCTGTTTTCATCCTCAGATTTTGTAAGCAGGAGAGCACAGGAAAAAAAGAACAGTTCAGGTCCAAGTGTACATGGCAAACAAGGCACTGGAACAGGTTGTCCAGAGAATCTGTAGCAGAATCTGTAGCTGCCCTATCCCTGGAAATGTTCAAGGCAAGGCTGGATGGGGCTTTGAGCAACATGGCCTAGTGAAGGGTGTCCCTGCCCATGGCAGAGGGGATGGAACTAGATGATCTTTAAAGTCCCTTACAACCCAAACCGTCCTGTGACTCTAAATTCACCCTGGCTCAAAGGCCTGTAGACATTCTGACTTTGCCCACAACTTCTTGCCACTTCCCAACAGCATCCAGTTGAGAGATCAGCACAACACACAGCAGGAGCTGCAGCCACCAGGTGATTTATCTGTCACTGCCTTGGCAATTGCTACAAACTCAGCCTGGGCAAATGAGAACAGGTGAGCCCAGGCACTGTGAGTCACCTGCCCATGGTCAGATTTAAGACATCTAATGGCAGAGTCAGCGAGAGGACACCGGGTCTGTCAGAAGAGGTGTGGCCAAAGAGTGCCTGAGCACCGCAGCTCAGTTTCACTGGCAACAATGCTGCCACTCTACCACTGTAACACCCCGGGCCATGTCGAGGTGAAAAATGACCCTCATAATCACACTGATACACTTCTTCAAAGAGACTCCCCTTTCTCAGCCTGCAGATGGTGTAAGATGGCTTTGAGAGGCAATAAACCCTTCATCAGCACTTTCAATTCTGCAGTGGCCACACTGGGTAGGGATGATAAAATGCACTGTTATGACATGCACAGACTGCCTCCCTGGCTGCCTTCCAGAGGAAAGCATTGTGTCCACTCTTAACTAGGGCAGCCCAGTGTTTATCACTGCCTAAAACAAATGCAGCTCAGCTGGTTTAAGGCAGTTTTTTGCGTATTAGAATTAAGCAATGAAACATTTTAATAGCCGTGAAGATCCTGAGCATTTCAATGATTTAGGTTTTTTCACAGTCACATTACATTTTTAAATGTCTCCATTAAAAACACAGAAGTGGTAAATTCTCACTGGAAAATGCAGGCTCTTTGCAGCACAATGCAGGTATGTATTGCCACTGGGATTTGAAAGACTTGGGTAAAAAAATAAGATTTAAAGCAAAGTCTTTAAAGGGAAAAATATACACAATAAGATGCACAGTGCCAAAATCTCCTTTCTGCTTTGCAAGTGCTCTGGAGGCACATTCACACTTCACTCAGCCAAATAATTTCTGCAAATGACTGCACGTTTGGAAAACGTGCAGACTGAGTCCTAACAAGAACTGCTTAGGTTTTATGACTCTGAGCCATCTATGAGCTAAAGGGACAGAAACCATCTAAAAACTGTCAAGCCAGAATTTGGTTTCCACAATAATTCTCTGAATCACCTTTAATCTGCCCATGAAGTGCACGCCAGCAATTCTGCAACAGCCCCACTGGAAACGCCACGGGTGTGAAAACCAGCAGATGGTTAATGGGGGTGGGAAGCTGCACAAATCGTTAGAGAAGCATGGAAAATTCAGTGCTGGCTCTAAAAGTCACTAGACAAGGGCTGTAAACAGCCAGGTGAAAAGAGGTGGGAGGGACACGTGGTGGCTGCCCTGTACAAACTGCTGCTGTTTCCTTCTCAGAACCCACCCGAAAAACGCTGAATCAGTCACTTGTGAACAGACCATAAGGTGCAATGCTCCAAAGTATTAACACTGAGGGAGTTTTCCACTGTGCTGGAGTTATCCAGATTTTAGCAGCACCTTGGATGTGCCTATGGAATCACTTAAGGTCCCAGAGGGATGCTCAGAAACAAACCCACTTGCTTTTTATATGTTGCATATCCATGGCTGTTAAAGGCCAGCAATCTGTGACTGACACAGCAACAGACATCCCAGTGTGCTGAGGATATGTGCAGGATAAACACAACACCAAGCCTGCAGGCAAAGGTGGGAAAGAAAGGGAACTCAGTATGGCCTGTATTACACTGCACTCCTAACTTACAAAAGCCCAAACTCTCTGACTGCAAACAGAAATGATGACAAGCAATTAGATGAGACCAAGAGAGGATTTCTTCCCTGCTTATCCCACCAGTTTACAATATCTTTAAACAAGAGAGGGATAGAATTTCCAACCAGCTCAACAGACACCTTCTAGGCTATCTCACAATGACTCCTGCTTATGCTTAAATAAGGTAGTCATTGCAGAAGTGGTAACAAGGAAAACTGAATTTTGGTAAAGAGAGAGTAGCAGATAGAAGTTGGGGTAGGAAAGCAGCTAGAACC
This sequence comes from Rhipidura dahli, assembly GCA_013399225.1. NCBI lineage: Eukaryota > Metazoa > Chordata > Aves > Passeriformes > Rhipiduridae > Rhipidura > Rhipidura dahli. The sequence continues at coordinate 688,498 of VXAC01002204.1, forward strand.
AAATAATAAACATCATACTGTAATTTTCATACTCAGTAGTGTTGTGACACTTCCTACCAAGGATTTAATCCTTCTGTACTTGGGTCTGCCATCCCTGATTATAAGGGAGCCTTCTCCCTCCTCTTTTAACTTTCCATGGGCAGCCCTGAAACACTTTCCACCTCCGGTTCCTCAAGTAACCTGTGGCTAAGCTCTCTTGCCTGTATCATGCCTGTCAAAAATCAGTGAGTGTCAGCGTACCAGGAAATCAGAGGGATGCTGATATCTCCAAGAAACAACCTCTGCCACCAGAGGTTGGGGTTGGAGCTGCCATGCCCCCCTCCCTTCCATGCACAGCTTAGGCAGATGGCATCCACTTACCATACAAACATACCTGGCCATGGCAAAGGAGAACATAAATGAGTAGTTAGAGAAAAGAAACCACAAATGCTTTTCAGTTTTATTCTTGCTGGGAGGGTAGTGGCATCCTGACATGGTCCTTCACATCATCCAATGAAAACTGACAGGGACTTTTTCAAGGCTCCTAGCTCACCTAGCAGTTTCTGGGACTAAGTCTTGGAGTAATCTTGGCTTGGCTGTAATGGTCTGTCAGCCTGCAGACATGGCATTCCCAATTCCAGATAGTTTTGCTGGGTCAAGACTAAAGTAATCAGTACTAACAGAAAGGGAAAGTAATCAGATGTGAAACACAGACCATATGATGAGTGATGTGTCAGGCTGGTACTACACAGTATTTGTACAGACCAGTCAGAAATGGGTATTACAAACAGAGCTGGAAAATAGTAACAGTTAAAAATATGATCAAGTGCTTTTGATGGATTTCCCAGAAAAGAGAAGTCTCTTCAGAAACATAATGTAACAGCTTCAAAAGCAACAGCAGCAGCAACAACAACAACAAAACAAACAAACAAAAAAATGCATCTAGTGATCTTTAAATCAGCTTTTCCATTGGATAAATATATTTGAAATAGTTGTACAGTTCACAGTGGCATAAAGTTCTCTGATTGCTTGAGTGCTTGAAAATATCTCATCAGTAAAAAAATACCAGAGCTGGGGGAGGAAAACCCTCTCTCTGAATTCTGTACATGGGTAAATGCACAGGTTTTGGCAGGCATCAGGTCATTGGATCCATGGGGAACTGGCAGCATCACAGGACTGCAGATCACAAGTCAGGGGATGGAGGGTAAGAAGAATAGTAAGGCCCATTTTCCTGCAATGAGAACAGAACAAGCAGTTGAACAGAAGTCCTCTCCAATACACCTTGCTGCAGTGATAGTGCCACAGAGGCAGAAAGGATTAGGTATTCTGGCTTTGTCTTCCATGAGTACAGTGACTGCCACAACTCACCCAGAAGAGGACTGTGTTGGTAAACAGAAAAACAAAGGCCTTGGCTTTGCCTGTGTTTTCAGCAAAAAGTGCAAGTTAAACTTTTGCCATGAAGCCAAAGCTTTGATGCCAGGAAGCCACGAATGTTGGCATAGCTTGGCACTGAGCCAGAGCTGCTAATGCAGACACACAGCTCTGGCTACAACTTTGTAGTTAAATCATGTACACTTCGGAATGATTCTGCCAATGCAAGCCATATTCATTCCACCATTTGGTTAGAGACCTGAGGTGCAGAAGGGAAGAGGCACAAAGGCAGGGCACCTTTCTACTGTTCCATTTTTCCCTGCTGTTTTGTTCTTTTTTCCCCCTTTTCCTGCATGCTTGTTAGTATGTGGGGCAGGGAAGGCAAAACACAGCTACTATTTCTTTTTTCCAGCCAGTATAAGGTGTCTAGCAGCTAACACAAATTTTATCTTGCCCACAGGCTGTTAGTGTGTTATGTTACAGCTCTTGGCTGAAGAAGGGTAGGCTGCCTTTTATGCATATAGGAGACTGCTCTAATGGGAAAGCAGCCTCCTTCTTAGCCAAGCCCTCTGCTTGGGCTGATGTACACAAAAAATTCAGAGAATATTACACAGAACGACACAGACTCTCCAGAAGCCTTCCCTCTTTCTTCTCCCCATTGTTAAGATGTAGAAGTCAGTCCCCTTAAAGCTCTTGCAGAGCACAAGAACTGCTCTTAGGGCAGAGACTCACGGTGGCCCCAGGCAGTCACTTACCCTGGCGTCATACTCAAGGACGAAAGGGGGAAGATCAATCTGTTCTGGGGGTATGGCTGTGAACAACTGCTGAAGGCTTTCCACATAGTGGATTTTGTCCTTTAGCCCTGAGACTGTAAAGGTTGTGAAAAACCATGCTGAGACCTGAAAATAAAACCCAACAAAAACCAGTTAACAAGGTGCTGTTTCAAAACCTTCAAGTTCAGTGTAACACTCCACAGTGAAACAGGCTCGAGTTGAACTTGAAACATTAAAATCATTGCAATAACACAACAAGGTCAGGAAGTGTGCACCACCAACTGCTAGCAAGCAGTGTCTTGAGAGCTTCAAGCTTGTATTTTCTGACTCTACACTCACCCCTCCCCAAATGCCATCTTAAAGGTCCCTTTCTACAGTCCAAGAGTGACAGCTATTCTGCTCTTTGTCCTCAAAACCCCATCAGTGTTGTGGCATGTTTTCACTCCAAGTTTAGCCAGTTCAGAAAATGACCATTTTGACTCTGTCAGAAGCATATTCAACCCTTTACATTCAAGTTTTCACTTGAAAGAAAGGCCAATTAGAGGGAGAGAAAGGGAGACTTTTGGCTGTTCAAAGACTGTACTGAAATCTCCCTTCTGCTTTGGGTTGTCTGAGTGAGCTTTTGCTTTACCACCTTTTTAATCATAGCCTTATCAATTTAACTCTACAAGAGTAAGCCTATCAACTTATTCTACAAGAATTTACTTTAAATATTCACACCTCTGTCTGTTTTGGGTATAAACTGGATATGGAATTTTTGTTTTTGAAGACCAGTAAACAGCAATCTAATCCTGCTTAGACTGACTGCACAGGCTTTACCTTTTCAACCCACCTTCTCCACAATTAAGTTCTGTATTACTTCTTGTTTATATCTTATCTATTATTTTCCTGGCAGACTAAAGAAAAAGAAAAAAACCTGTTCCACAGGTCACAAATGCTCATATTAGGGATCAATCACATGGTCCTGGGCAACCAGCTCTTGCTGACCCTTCTTGAGCAAAGGGGTCAGAGCAGATCATCTCCACAGTCCATTATAACCTTGACTATTCTGTCATTCTATTTGATAGTTTTGCTTTGACTGCAGGAAGTTAACAGAAAAGAAGCAACACTGCAAGAAAAGCCTGGAGGAAAACAAGAGTTTCAAAGAAGCTGTGAGTCAATAAAACTGATCTGCCTGAATACAGCATTCAAAGAAAAAGTCAATTCCTAAAAACTGTCCTGGAGTAACTGTGCTGCCTCCTCAAAACAGCTTATTTTAATGAGAAAGGAACCATGAAAAAGAGAAAAGGAGGTAAAGAATATGACAGAACACTTGAAATCAATTCATTCTTTTGAGGGCAGAATTAGAGATAGCAGAAAGTAGGGAGACAGATTTTACTGGCAGCCATTTTTCATTATATTGTTCTAACAAGACCTCTTATGAGTGACACTAAGTGACAGTTTAATGAGTGAAAAACACCTTCTCAATCTTGCACCAAAGTAGCATGGATTTCAGGGTGTGTTATGAATGACAATCATTAATCATAATTGCTATGGATGTTTAAAAGACTAATAGGGAATATTTTTGCAGCCATCACAAAAATTGCTGTTGGGAAAAGTGGTTTTTTTTCTCCCTCTCACTATACAAGCCACTGCAGTTTGACCTCTTACCCAGAAAGACAGAAAGAAGGGGGTGGGGCAGAAATGTTTCTGGAGAATTTTTCTATTACTTCTCTTCTTGATAATCACAGGTTATAGAAACAGTAATACAAGAGCAGCTATCTTCTTGTTGGTAACAGGACATGGAACTTAAAATTAAACCAAATCTCTGTTAATGCACTGAAAGTAGAGTACGTTATACCAGAGCAGCCAAAGAAAGTGAAAAATCCAGACATCTGCTGAAGTTTCCCTTCATTTTTTTTGTCCTGATATTCTGGATCTAAATAAAAGGCTGTCAAAGTCACTCTGCCAAGCTACAAACCCACAGTTAAGCATATAAGTGTATGTCTCCCACAAAAAACCAGCAACACAGATTAGTTGTGTCACTAATCTCCTAATTTGGTCGTACCTCAAAGAGAAATTTACTAAGATCTGGGAAATTTTATTCCAATTGGAAGGATCTTGTGTAGAAAAAGACCTAAGTGATTTGCAACAACCTTTCCATTGGCATCTGATCTCCAGAAACTGCTTTTAGGACTGTTACAGAAAAGCAAAACAAAAATTGTTCATGACAAATACAAAGATTGTGATGATTATGAATATCTAATTTGAGTTTTTGGGTATGTTTCAGCTTTGAAACATTCTTGATTCACAGCCAGTTAATGAAAACAGAATTACTCTGGGTGAGACTGTTTCAGATCCAGCCATTTATGATTCAGTTCAAAATACAAGCTCTGAGAAAGTTTGTTTGGAGAGCCCTCAGAAGAGGGCAGCTGACAGGATTCACATAAAAACTCCTCCAAAAGCCCTTTATTTATCTATCAGCAGCTATATCAATAACAAGCAGGAGTAACCTTGCATGCTAGAGTACAAAGGAGCCTGTGATGGCACTTCATGGGTACCTTGATCTGAAGCCTGGCAGTGCTTACACAGCAAGAGCCTCTCCAGCCTACAACACTGCTGAGGCCTCTGCCACGATTGCATGACAAGAACAGCTCCATTTCCCAGATCACAGGAACACTCAAAGCATGAAGAAAGACAGGAGCAGTGTACAAAAATGGACTGCACAGTGGCTCAGCCTGCTTCTGGTACTCTGTGCTTTAGGATAACTGCAGAACCTTCCTCCCTGCACACCAAACTCCATGTACACTAGACAGGCAATCATCCTCAGAAAACACCTAGTTTACAACAGTTTCATACCTAGAAACCAAACAAAGAGTCATCGCTGGCACCATAAAGTACATGGAGAACTATGCTGGTTTTCTGTGATTTTCCAAAAGACATGATGAAAAGCCTCTCGATCCCTTTTAACCCATAAATAAGCAAAAGTGACTCTGACAGATGGCAGCCATTCACTGTGCCAGGATTCAATGCTGCTGTGAAAGGGACAATTTATACGAGAGATTTAAGATCTGTGTATGAGGGTGATGTGTTTGGGAAGTCACATGAATGCACAGGCCTTCCTCCTGAATTTGAGCCATGGGGTATTTCCTACAACTTCTAGGGAAGGAACTCAGAGATCCAAATAGGAAGATGAATGTGCCAAACAGTTTTTGAAGAAATTTGAAGCTTTTGAGCTAGCAGTCTTCCATGGGGCCAAGAGCCCTGAGAGAGACAAAAAAAGGGAGGGGAAAGAAAAATTATGCCCTCTTAGCAGCCATCTTCTTCACCATGCTTTCTGCTGCTTATTCCCCATCATGTTTCATAAGCTGACAGTCCATGCAACAGTCAAAAGCAATCCTGTTTGCCTTCCAGTTATAGAAAAGATTGGCAGAAAGACACAGATGTGCATTCTCTTTTGCCTCCAGCTGTGCTGCCCGAATAGGATACAAACCAATCCTATTTCCAGCAAGTTACAGAACTCTGTGTCTCTCACCCTCCCTGCTTCCCACCAACCATCTGCTTCGCCTACGGATCTGTTGAGTCCCACTGCAGTTTCCAAAGGGACAGAAAAGATGGCAATAGACACCAGAGAGGATGAGTTCTCATCCTCCAGCAACAAAAAAAGTGTTTCTCAACTAAACAGAAATGTGTGGGAAGAGAGGAGGGGGATGAAGTGCTGCTGAGAATCTAAAACACCACTACTCCTAGCTTCAGCTTTTCCACTCAGCTCCGTGACCTTACTAATGTTGTGTGACAGCTCCTACACTTTTATTAGCATCAGAGCTGGAAGCTCTAATTCTAGGACACAGACCTCTGATCTGTACCCTGCAGGAATAACTAATAACCTAACAGAAACTGGAAGCTATGCTGTTGGGAAGCCTCAGTCTCATCTACATAAAAACAAGGAAGCTCCAAGTCTCATGGTGTCCCAGCTGTGCACAGGCAAAGAAAGGACTCTTTGGAAATTTAGCAAAGAAATTCTTGCTGAACATGTGCAAACAGATGTGTTTTTCCAGGCATATAATTTTCTCAAATTTGATTAATGTCAGCAAAAAGCAGAAAAAACATAGAGGTTAATCTGATGTGAACATGGAGGATCAGATTTCTGTTTTAATTGGACAAACAAAAATTCTAGGAAGGGCTGCTGCTGCCACTTAGTTCATCTGAAGTACTCATACTGCTGCAATAGGAGTAGTGGGTGTAAAGTCCAGAAGGGAATCAGCTCCATCTTCTGTTGCCCCACACAGATCCCAGCCAAGGGTAACAACTCAGTGCATGACAAGTTGAGGTTTTTTGTCTCCTGATGGATTAACAGGATTTTTCTGCACTGCATCAAAGGCATTCTTCCCATCTTTGGTGCTCTACACTCTATCCCTGACTAATCTCACTGCTGCCTGACACTGCCCTCTGCCCTCCCCAGGGCAGCTCTGAAGTGACACACAGGACACACTTCTTGTGTGAAAGAAAAGGTGAAACATGCAGGAGATGAACTACACAAAAAAGAATTCCCTGCATGTTTGCTTGTGGTTCATCACACTGCCAAGCAGACAGCAGGAAAAATGACAAGATGCTTCCCTTTGAAAGAAACAACATTCAAAGCTTCCACCTCTCTCTGTTAAGAGCACACAAAAACCAGGGCACAGACAGCGTGCACTGCATTGGGGTTCAGCTTATCGCAAAGGCTGGAAGATTACAGCTAGGTCCAAGATGGGATGAATTTCAAGTTCAGAAGATCCAGAAGATACTGCCTAATTTTGGGAGTCTTCTATATATCTCCATGTTCCTCATGTTACATGCTACTCCACCAACATGTTAGATATACTTTCCTTTTGCAAGATTTACCTTACCTTTGAACGAAATGTTGGGTGGACAAAATACAATGCCTTTAAATTCCTCTTGTACCTGGTTTAGAGAAAGAAAAAAATATTTTAAAGTGAATTCTAATTAAGGTCACCTACACAAGCCAATTGTCAAAAGAGACCATTTTTCTTAAGTGCCCGTGATGCAATTTTACAAAGTTAGATCTAATGTAAGGGCTGATACCAAAAAGTAAATGTAAAGGGAAAAGAAAAATAATAAAAAAAAGTAGAATGGTTATTTTTCAATTAAAGACATCACAGCCTTCAGTCTTTCAAGTAGGAAGTGAAAGAAAGTTAAGGACAAATCATGACCGTCATTGTTAACCAAGCCTCTCCCCTCACAACCAGCAACATACTTTAACAAAATCAGGCTCCAAAAGCTCCAGCTCTGGGCAGTGACAGACAATACAACCAGAGTGCCTCCATAACAGCTCCAAAGGGAGACTGCAGAGGACAGAACTTCTGGTTAAAAAGATGGACTTGAGAAGGAAAGAAAACACCTCTTTCTTCCTCTTGCCTTTGTTAGTTATTTAGGCCTTTGTCCCAGCAAAACTCTCTCACAAATAAATGGGAAACCAGATACAGGGAAATATTTGCATAGCACAAGGGAAGACCAGAACGTGTTCTTTTCCTATTGACACTCACTTGGCATCAACAACATCATAGAGTTTCTTCAGGAAGTTAGAGTCCAACTGATTGTAATAATTTGTGAGCGTATGGAAGTACACCAGGACATATTCCTTCACTGTGATATGATCCATGACGTGGATGAAATACAGAAGAGCCTGAGGCAGAAAGAAATGAAATTTGTATTTGAAAAGAACTCTTTCACAGTTGCATTACATTTTAATATGCTTCCATTATTTCCTCTAAAAATCAGCAATCATGAGGCTGAATGGCATTACATTTCAGCTGCAAAAGCAAGGCCAACATTCCAAGTCTTCAACTTGACTGTAATAACTTGGAAGTCTTTTTTGTCTATCTGACCTCACAGATGAAGATATATTCTTGCTGTTTCCATGAAAAACCACATTTGACTCATTACATTTCACTCTTCACATCTTGGCATCTTACAGAAGCAGGGCAAGTCTCCTTCTTCTTGAGAAGAAAAAGGAGTCCTTACTAAAATAGCCTCATTGAAAAGTGTCAGCCCAATGCACACAGAGCTTTGTAAGGGTATACATCTTCATCTGCCTATAAAAATACTTTCTAGTTAACATCTTAAGCCTTCTGCAAATAACATTTCTGGTATTAACACTGAATTATCCTTATAACCAGACTTTTCCATCCTAAACATTCATATGTAACTTACACAAGTTTTACAAACCTTACCTTTTCCATGTCTATCAATGTGACAGGGATATTCCTCCCAACCACCACCATCACTGTGCGGCCACAGTTATCTACACCTACAAAAGAAAGAAAGAAAGAAAGATGTCTCAACTTCTCTCAGTCATGCCAGGTTCTGTAGTTGGGCCCTTTCAAACCAGGGAGAAAGAGCCTCAGCTCAGAACTTTTGCAATGTATCTGGTTTCCAGCAGAGGAAATATGCTTAGTTACTGCTCTCACCATACCAGTACCTATTCTGATACAAACTCCACATATTACAGCTGAGAAACTTAAGGACTGCAATTTTATGTTGCCTGTGTACTTCATACTTACCTTAATATCAAACAATAATGTGGGTTTTATTTAAAAGAAAACTCTTCACTTGTAATTCTACCACCAAAGCAAAATTCTTCCTAGAAACCAGGCTCTGAACTCCAATGCACAGATTGCCAGAGCACGCCTCATGGACCTCCTGCAGCTCACAGAGTCTTGTTTAAGGCAAACAAGAGAATTTAAATTTGCAGCTACTGAGCAGAAGGTATCACACAACCTTGCTATTTACACAAAGATCTAGGTAAACTCTGGAATTTCATGAGGCCTAAGCTATCAGCCAAAGGGCTGAACAGATTTTCTCTCCAGAAACACAGCTATGTTTTCCAGCATGACCTACTGTATATGCAAGTCTAAAGAAAATATTTTTACTTTGAGACAACACAGATTAATCATCAATACCCCAAACTTACCTGTCTGGTACAAAGCTTTAAGAGAAGCAATGTCAGAGAGGTCTTCAGCTCTTGCCTGACACAGCCAGCGATTATAACTAGGAAGTTAAAACATCTGGTCAGATCTAATCCCCCTTTGGATTAGCATTAAAAGCCTGAAGAGGTATATGGGAAGGAAAGCTTTTTCTGACTGAGCCCTCTCTAATGTTGCTGTTTTCTGACCTATGGAGCAACTATCAAGTTTTTAAAGAAAGAAGTGTTAAAAAATAAAATCTAGTGTCTTAGTTACACACCAAATGATTTTCACTAGGGCAATTAATATATATTAATACACATGAACTAGTAACTATAGTGGCATTGCATTTGGGCTGAAAAGATCTCAGAGGTTTCTCCATTTAAATATGTCAGTGTTTAAAAGACAGAAAAAAGAGAAAATTTCCTTTAAAAGTTTAGATGTCAAACACAACTATGCAGCAACCAGTGCTGTACATGGATTTTTTTTTTTTTCCCTTTGAATGGTGAACAACAAAGTGCCTCATCTGACAAAACAAGCCAACACTGTGCCTTGAGAGGTGTCCAGCATGGAACTACCTTCTAAAGAAATGATCATGCACATGAGGGTTACCAGGGCATGAAGGGGGAGAAAGCCTGAGCATTCTTTTATTTATCAAATGGAGGGAAAGCGTTTTGCTATCTGCCCAGAGCCTCAGGAACAAGTGGGCAGCATTAAAAGCAGGTGATCCCACTACAAAAAGTGGTGACAAAACAGTGACATCTTGTGGCAAACAGGTAAGGCAGCTGGCTGGACGGACTGGGTATGCTAAAGGGTTCATCACAAGCTTCCCTTTTTCTCTTACTGTCCCTTCCCTTCTCCCTTCAGGCCAAAGAGGCTACCAAATCAATCCAGGGTGACACCAGGCTTTACCTGTACTTGCTTGCTGGAAGATTAGGCTTTACAGATTAAAAAATCATTATTCATAAGGGTTGGTCCTAACTAACACAAATATTCACATGAACAAGCAAATTCTCACTTCCTCTGATGCTGTTTCTGCAGTGCTGCCTCTGACAACTGTCCCTGAAGGATGAGGCGCCTCTGTTTATCAACGTCTCCCTCCATACGGGCAAAAGCATGGGACCCAATGAAAGACAAATCTGCCTCCAGACCCTCTTCATCTGAAGCATCTGCAGTAGAAACAAAGGTGGTGTAAAATTTTTGGGCAATCAGCAGTGCTGCTGATGAATTGCTGCATTTCCCAGTGAGATGACCCAGTCATGCTACAGACTAACACAAAACCCCCTGAGGTACCGTGATGCGGCTCTGACACCTCACCAGTACCACTGGCAAATCCCAGCACGTGATTGAGAACTGCTCCCTTAAAATGTTGGTTTGCCTGGAAACTAAATGGGAAATGCTAGTCATCAGCTCATAACAAAGGGTTAACTCTCCACAAAACAAGTCTGGAGAGAGTGACTTTAGCTTTACAGTCATCCTACTTGTCAAAGGGGGAAAAATTAGCATGCAGAGGCACAGATGCTGCTGCTTTATTCAGTTTAGGAGCTGTACTGTAGAAAGGGCTCCCTTTTAATATCACTGACACTACAAATGCTGTAATGATCTGAGTGTAGCTATTTTTATAGTATTGTTTACAACACGACTGGGTGATGAAATAGAAGAGCACAGGCTCACTTGCTGGTGACAATACCAGAATGCTCCACTGAATTGATGTCACCCAGGCATGTTGCTAAGACTTCTAACACTGTCTCTCTGGGCAACCTGGGCAGGAACTGAGTTTCCCCTTTTAGCATGACATGCTATAGTAGCAGTGGAACAGGAGTACAGGATTCCACTACACAAATTCACTCTTACCTATGCAAATCCAGTAATTTCACAAATTATTAGCTAGTGGTTGAATGCCTCACAGTGATCAGCCACAGCAGCAAATATCAAATATTCAGCCTTATCCCAACTGGCTAGGCAAAAGCAGAACACTGAAATTAATTCCAAGTTACCTGCTTTGGATAGTTCAAGGCTGTAAAACTTTCACATCACTGCTTAACAAGTAAGGCAGAATGTGCCTGCTATGTCCATTAATATATTAAATTGTTTTGCTATATGTATGTCACCTCAATCCTGACATCTAGGCAACCTCTTTACAAAGAGACTTTCACTGAATTTTGACAGCCACTTCCAAACCCTGGTCTCTGGGTTGATCTAGCTTTTAGTGAGTTTCTGCTAGTTTTCATTGCACATCTACTAGTTTGATGCACTGTATCCCTGCTGTATCAGTAGAATCAGATAATTTGAGACATTTGCTGATACATAAACAACACTTTTTTGGTAATACACAAGACAGACCATTAACCATAATGCCTTTTTCAATTAGGGGCCGCACAAGGTTCAGCAAAAGCACCTTCAGAGATCCTAATCACTTTGGGAAAACATTTACAAAGGGAATGAACCACCCACCTCTTCCACCAAGAAAGGAAAAGACAAATCAGCTCTACTGCAGTTACTGCTGGGGAACACATGAAGCCAAGGAGGCAGCTTGAGAACTGGAATCATTATAACCTGCCTTAGGTGAGCTGAGGCAGGAAAACACCTCTCTCCTTGCTTTTGTTTTTCCCACTGACTTTCACAGAGAGATACTTGCTCCAAACCCACCATCTGGAACGCCTGGCTTCTCAGTAATCCTGATCTGCCGCTCTGGGACTACCGGCTCCCCCTCCGCATTGCCGATATCTGCAGGGAGGTAAGGCAAGGACTGGATCTCTTCTTCCAGCGATCTCGGAAAATACAGAGGCAGCAACTTCTGGTAAGTCACCTACAGATAAGAAAAATGAGTGAAGGGTCTGTCATGTGTCCCTGCTCTTCGCTTCAACAGCCTCTGCCTTTGCAGCATGGAACGTCTCAGCAGTTTGGAGGCAAAATGCTGCCTCCCTCAAGGGTTACTCTGGGCTGTGAGCTCGGAATGCAGGCAAGAAACCCTGATGAAGGTTAAATTTTTGGGTTTTTTGCCACACTGGCAAATGACTTTGAGAGGACTTTGCTTTAACCCACATGAACTCAGGTAGATTGCAGATACTTTAGCTTTGTAATGAAGTTAAAATACCCATGGACAACAGATTTCAGCAATGGTTGTTTATGTTAAAATGCACTACACTACACAGATCACCTTTAGTGATCTGTCTGGGAAAAAAGAGAAAGCACCAACCAAACCAAAAAATCCCACCCCATGTGAAGGAAAATAGGGAAAATCTCTACAGAATGTAATATGTCATGAATTCTCTCCAATTGATTAGCAGTTTTATGACCCCCAACAAATTAGTTATTTTCCTTATCCCAGATGCCACAGAACCTGAACACAGCATGGGTGTGCTGCACAGGAACTGCCATTAACAAGTTTCATGTACAAGGAAAGTCAATATTCAAACTGCCTGCATCTCTCAGAACACAGATCACTAAATGTCAAGTTTGCTTTTCCAACAAGCCAGCAAGCAACATTTCAGGTCTGTAGGTGATCTGAAGGGATGCTACACTGGCCCTCTTCAAGCACATCTCTGTGTAAGGAGGAAACCTTGCACAGGAAATTCCCTCGCACGGGGAATTTCTTTTCTGGCTAACAGACAGCATCCAGCACAACTGCATGCCATCACCTCCCCTACTGCTCCCTGTCCATGGCTCAGGAATACAGAAACCAGAAGCAGAAAGATTCTCAAAGTGTCCATAGTGACTGCTAAGGGCATAAACAGTACTAGAAAAGAGTATGCTAGGATGGGACAGAAGGATGCTGCAAGATCAAAAGTCTACGTGATCTGAAGAGGAAATCCAAATCCAGCTTTACTGCTGTAGAGATGATCAAACATGCCCAGAAATTTTGGTGGAATGAATGCCAAGAAGATACCTCTTCAAGTTCAGAGACAGCAAACACCACCTTCTCCAGAGTCTCTCCATGAACCTCCAGAAACCTCCTAACCGTGCCTGCAAGGAAGCAAATTAAATGTAGTTAGAAAACCAGAAGTCCACACACACAACTACAGGTGAAGAATGCAGAGTGCAGAAGAGAGTTACATCCCTCCTCATACTAAACAGCTCCACAGGCTGTAGGCAAGTGTGGATTGAGTGGTGGTTTAACACACCAAATGGACTGCTGGGCATACTGGAAGCTCCATCTCCACTCTCTCCTGATGCTGACTTTAGAGAGAGACACAAATAGAGATTTATTCTCTTACTAAGAGAATTATTTAGCTTACTGGAGATTTATTTAGCTTACTAAGCATTCCTTAGACTGTGAAATGAGATTCAATGGCCCTGAGAAATCAAGCCAAATCCTTCCTTTAGAGAGTCCTGTGCAAATTGCTAAATCCAGACATTCTTAGAACAAGTAACTGTGCCCTAAGTTATCAACAAAGAAATATAAGCAAGCTACAGCAGAAGCTGGTTCAAGACAGGCTCAGCAATACAAAATCTCTTGGTGTCAACTGTGCCAAAGAAGCATATAAAAAAATCTATTTGTAAATCATGAGAGAAAGCGTCCAAACAAATCAGTTGGTACAGGAGTATTTTATCAATGAGCACACAGACCTACAGAGACAACAGAAGACAGCAATAGAAGTAGTTATCTACAGGGAATACTTCAGTGGGAGTTCAAGAAACAGTTCAAGGAAAAAAGGAGCTATTTTCAAATACTTCCTGTGTACTACTGCACACAAATTCCTGTGTGATCATGTTGACCTGCAACATTACTTTACGGAACAAATGCAATTGTGCAGCTCCACAGCAAACAGAATGTATGTGAACATGTGAAAAAGCCAAAAGAAATGGGGAAGAATAGGAACCAGTATATAATTACATAAACAAGAGTAGATAACATTATTGTTTGAGCACTTTTCTACATTTTCAGCCTAGGATGTTTTCTGATTTGTTTTTAGTGGTCTTCATTTTTTCTTTAATATAATTTCCTCTCAAGCACAAGGAAATTTGAAAACTTTTAGCAATGCTTTTTAGTAAGAATTTCCATAAAACAAATAACAAGCATAAGAACCATTTCCCCTTGTTTGTTCTGAATTGCCATGGTTTGATGGTTCTTATTTTGGGAGACAGTGAACAGCTGATTCCTTTTCACCATTTCCATGCCACTCATGAGTTTACAGACATCTGTCATACTCCCCCCAAGTCCGGTATATTCCAGTCTGGAAAAGTTTTGAGCTCATTTTGCTATTTCTTGCCTTTTTCTGTCCTTGTTGACCTCCTCAACTTCACTGTCTACTATATTGTTTTTGAATGTGCAGCTTTAAAGGGTGAACAAAGCACTGATTTATTGCATAACATTCTTTATGTTGTTGTGTCTTACTCAGCTTGCTGTTTTGAGCTCCTCTGAGCTGTTGTTTTCATGGAACTATTATAATCTCAAAGTTTTGCTGCCTATAATCAGCCCATCATTTTGTGCAAAGGCAGAACCCTGTAGGAGGGGGTAAGTGGGGGAAGGATATCACTTTACATTTGGATGTGCTGGTGACAGTAAAACAGCAGACTAAATTCACTGTTGCTTGAGTCTGCCTACAAGTATTCAACAGTAAGGCCTCATCTTGGCTATTCTGAACAGACTTCTATTACCAGCAAACTCTCTCACCTCATTTTTTGCATCTTTTCTAGGTTATTAATTAACACATTGAGGACTGCAAGTTGCATGGATCCTTACTGATGAGATCCCAGGGATCTTTACTGAGAGGAAGGATCATTTCTTTTTATCTTCCATTCCATCAACCATGGAATGCCTTGCCTTTTTACAGCCTCTAATGAATCACAGCCCCCTAAAAAAACATTTCCCCATTTCAAAAGCAATCTGTAAGTGACCTGCTGAATGCTGCCATCCAGTTTATGCAGTTTTCCAACACACTTACGCAGTGCTATGTGGGTTGCATCCTCCAAGGGGTAGCATCTTTTCAGAGTATTAATGACACAAAATCCTACGGAACACATTGCCTGTTCCCTGGAATCCAGAAAAAGAGAAATAAATGAACAGACAGCCAGGTGTGAACAGCCATCTCTCAGGACAGTAGGGAACTGGAACACCAATAATTTCTTCCCTGGCTCTAAGGAGCAGTAATCCTCTTTCAGGTTTTTGCAGAAGGATTCTTCCTTGGCAAGATGTACAGACTCCCATTAAGTAGGGAAGGAGAGAACCACTAATTACTCCCCACGGCTTCCTCTGGTGCTTGTTTTTAGATTTTTCCTTCTACCTTGGCTATGTTGTTCCTACAGTTTCTCACATCCTGAATGTAGTTCTTCCCTCAAGCTCCCTGCAATCCTTTCCAAAACACTTTTGTTCCTGTTTAGGACTGACAGCAAGGGGAAGGAGGTGCTCTTCAATGCATACACACTCCTGTTTCTTCACCTGACCAATGATTTTGTTTTTGTTAGAGGTCTGGACACAGGCCATGGTGGCTTACTCAATCTTAGGTATGATTAGACAACCATCAGAATAGAGTGACACATACTTCAAGACCAGTAGGATGCTTCCAGCACTGAGCCACATTTTCAGAAGAGTAAAGCAAAGCTGTTGCCAAAAATCGTCAAAGGAGTTTGAGCAAACTCAGAGTTGGTAGACAATTTCACAAACATCAAAAGTTACTTTAGAAAATAGGTTGACTGAAAGACATTCAGTATGCACAACTATCAGAATTTTTAAATTTTTAAACTATCAGAATTTTAAACTTTGCTTGTTACTTCTGAGGCAGAACAAAACTGGCACATGCAGAAAACCTTAGCTATAATCTTGATTATGAAACAGTTACTACTGCAATGTAGCACACAGTCCAGCCTTGGAAGAATTGACCTTCCCAACCCTAAGAAATTATTAGGTATGCTTTCTGACATTGCTCAGGTGTATTTTGCAACTGCTACCACTACAGCAGCTGGCACAGGAGAAGAAGAGAACACAGGAAAGAACACAGAAAAATAGGAAGAAAAACCCCTGTTAGTTAAGAGGAAGCAGAAAATACCGCAGATAAAAGGGGAAAAAACTACAAGCCTAGTTGCTGCAACTGTAGATTTAGAAGTAACCTTACACCCTGACTCAGAATTTTAGCAGTTGTGCAAGGGCAGAGAGGCCAAACACGTGAACTGACCCAGCAGTCAGATCTGCCTGTGGGTGTGTGCACATGGCTGCAGGCACCCATGAAATTGCTGCTCGAGCAAGCTCATTTAACACTTGCTGCAGCACAGAACCCAAAGCCAATTATTTAATGTTTCTCCTTTGAGGAACTGAATGCTGCACAACTCCAGCTATGCCGTTTCAGGACCTGAACCAGCTCAGATCTCTCTGCACGTTCTATCTACACCACAGCACAGATAACCAAAAGCATGAAGCACACCGTGAAGCCACTTGTGGTCTCATGTCCTTAACCGGAGCCAGCACATGTGAGAAGACATTCACAGAGGTTAGATCTTTGTGCAGGGCCGAGTTTGCAGGACAGCTGTGCCCCAGATGGCAGCCCCTGCGTGGTGCTTACTTGGCGAGCTGCAGGACGTTGCGGTAGCAGCTGTACAGGGAGCTCTCGGCCGCTGTGCGGTACCGGCTCTTGTACTTGGGGCCCACCGTGTGAATGATGAAACGCGCGGCCAGGTTAAATCCTTTCGTCAGCTTGGCCTCGCCTGTCCTGCAACCTGAGGGAAAAAGCCACAAGGGTAACTACTCGTGTCATGGCAAGAAAGGCAAAAGTATTCCAGCCCTTGTCTTCCTCCAGTCAGACAACTCCACTTCATCTGTAGAAGGTGGTGTTAGAGACATCAAGTATCAAGGATAGCATCCTATCTCATACCAGCTGCTTAGCACCCAATCAGGCTGAGGAGGTGAGAACTGTGCTCATTCCTCTTAATTTTAAAACTATGCATATAAGGAGAAACCAGATATTGCTAGAAATTCTGTCTTAATTGCAGTGCTTACTATGCTATTTACATAGCCCAAGGAAGAAATGATTTAATAATGTGCAGAGAACAGATGCACAAGTTTACCATACAGCTAGCAATAAAAAGTCCTTCTGAATTTAACAACTTGGTTTGGGGAGACTCGTTTTTGCATAAAATGACTACAGGTCTCCTTAAACAAACAAACCAGTTGTTGGCAAAGCTATTAAAACTGAACAGATAAAACACTTGTTTAATTTATGCTCCCAGAATGAGGTAGCTTGCTTTGTTTGCAAGTTTCTTCATGTCCACAAGGCAGATACACCATCCTCATGCAGCTCATACTCTCTGGACAGACTAGATGTCTAGTCTCAAGGCAAGGAAGTTTCAAGCAATACATTTAATTGTTCCATTCATGGCACCCTTCAGTTACATTCTCTAGGAACAGATTCTGTGTTTGAAATCTGTTTTTCCTCCAGCACATGGAAGAAAAGTCTGCTAAACTTCCCTTTCTTCACCTATATCTAGTCCATTCCAAGTCTGGACAGCTGAATAAGTACTTCTAGTCTCTCTCACCCCACCCTCAAAGGCAAGTATTTTCCAACCTTCTTCCTTCTGATTGTATAGCTGCACTTCAGCTTTCTGATCTGACTGAAAACTAGTATTTTCAATAGATTAGCTTTCAACCTGATCTTCTTATAGGTTGCTAGTGCCCACAACAGGGAATGAGACATGAACAAGCAGCTGCAGCCATCCTTCAGGCAGCAACGCTGCAGCAGCTTGGCTTAAGCTGCCCTCTGAACAGGGATGTTCATCTCTCCCACCCCACTCTTTCCTTGTAGTGCTCAGGCAAGCTATCAACATACATGAAAGCATATTTTATGGGAAAAGACAATTCAGGCTGATAATCTTCCTTACTTAAAGCACATACTTTTAATGGCAACCACGTGCTGCCTTGAAGCCAACATCTTGTAAACTTTTTGATCCAACAAATCATATCATTAGCTTCCGCAGACCTCCACCATGCTTCTTCTGGGTTCATCAGAAGGAAGAAAACACCATACTAAAACTAAGGAGACTCTTCTGAATTCCTGCACAGCCTCTAAGACAGCTCAAGAGAGTGACTAAATAAGCACAATATGGAAAAAGTAAAGCCAAACCCAAAACAATGTATCAGATATCAATTTACTTTTCTTCCTCTGCGGTCCCCACGCCTTACAGCTAGTGAAGTGCAAGCAAAGGCCTGTAGCAAAAACTTGTCTTGGGAAAAAAAGAATAAAGCAAGTTTGATTGGAGTATAGTTGTGAATTCAGTAGGGAAACTAATAAATACAGGGAAGCAGGGAAGCATTGGTAATCTTTAACTACACTTAGATCACACTTCATACTTCCCAATGCCTTCTGCCTAAGTATCTCTACAAAGCATAAAACTAAAATGAGACGCAGGTATTCTTCCTATTTTAAGATAAAGGGTGAGGTGAGCTGCACAAGTCAAGGTCTGTGGCAAAACTGGGAACAAAGTCAAGATCCTATTTTTTATCTGATGAGATTTCAGACATTAGGATAGCTTTACTCCAAGTTTAAAATGGAAAGTCTGAATCCTCTACATCACATGTGTGGCAGGGAAAATGCATCACTGGAGCTGGAAGACCTCTATGCATTGCTGTTACTAAAGGTCTTTATTAGACTGCAACAAGTATTTGTTGATAGGCAAGCTTGTATCAACAGCACTTCATCGGCAAGCCTGCCCCTGGCTGTAGTATTTCTACATGAAACAAAACTAATGCTGCTCCCAGGAACATAAAAGTTAGCTGAGCCTTAAAGAAGGCAGAGGCCTTAGAAGGGTCACCATCTCACATGCTTTAAGATCATGATTTTTCTTGGAGTCTGTGAAATGTGAATATATACCAAGCAGCAGGAATAAAGCAGGAGAGACCTAACTGAAAATGCATATTACAGCTTTAGAGCATAGACATTTTCATTCTTTCAGCATAAACATTCTCCAATGAAAAATTTCAAGGCTAAATGGGAAAGAGGGCAAAAAGGAAGCAAAGGTGACAAATAAATCCTAAACTGATTTCTTAACTAAGCTCTCCATCCACTTCTCCTACTGTGACAGGACTACAGGTGCTCAAAAGCCAAATCAGCCTCTCCTTCCTCCCCCACACAACATGTCACTAGGGTGTCACAGAAGAACTGATTTCCATAAAGCTCTTGGCACAAGATTAAAAGAAAACTGTCTTCACAGTGAGTTGTGAACCTGCGGAATGCATTACAGAGAGAAGACATGAATGTTTTCACTGTGGCAGAAGATGCAAAACTACGCATAACTCAGCAGGGTAAAAGGGAATTTAAGAAGCTGAGCACAACAACTCCCTACAGAGCTGACAGATCTCAGACTTTAGGACTCCTTGAAATGCAGTCCCTGTCTTCCCACCTCTCAGTGCACACAAGAAACCCAAGTGAATTTTAAAAGAGTTCTGGCATACATAGCAGGGTCCCAACTATTCCATAGCACCTATGGTATTTTAACAGCCACTTCCACCCACAGCACACTCTAAATTTTTGCTCTGTTACTCTTCCTGTTTTATTTCTAGGTTACTCAAAACAAAGCAAGCTGTATCAGCAAAGGATGACCTTATAGAAACAGAGGATTTCTATTCAATTGTAATTTAAGCTACTAGAGTTTATATTAGAAATGTGGCTCTTCTATATCCATTTTGTTACAACATCAGGAGACTAAGCTGTTATTCAGTGAGCAGTACTACACAGAGACCTCAAAATTCAGTTCAGTACAACAGTTGCTAGAGATGTGAGCTTTTATCTGCAAACCATATTAGACTTCTGTATGACCTTGGATAACTATAAACTGTTGTTCGTCACACAAAATAAGGAAACCCTTATTCCCAGTGTCTGTTAGATGAAAAAAACAAGGCTGAGTATTCATCTCTCATTATCAGCAATAAATTTTGCTAATAAAGAATCCAGGCAAACATCATCCATTTCTAGAATAGCCTTGCATTAAGGCTGCTCTTGTAGCTTTCCAATAAAGTCATTTGTTGTACACAAGAGACAAATGAACCAATCAACTTAAGAAGTCACAAAGACTTTATTTAGACAGGCATTGTTTTATCAATCCATCTATTATTATTACATCTTTTTGAAAGACTGTGTGTATATTAACATCCTGAAAGAGGATATACAAAGTGTATGATAGAATCCACTTAATTTCAGCATTGGTGAACTTCAGTTTCTGTCTTTCATAATGTATACACACTGAACAGGATAAAATCTCAGGATGTACAAGACTGGTCCCTTGAGCAAAAGCTCTGATAAGCTACCTGCTCAAAGTGGCTTAAGATAACAATGGGAATTTATTGTATCACAAAGTAAGGGCTCATCAACTGAAATATCTGCCACAGATTTTAAATTATCTGTAATGTGAACAGCAAAAAGAGACTAGATTGGCAGGTGTTTCCTCCTTTTTTTTCACATTAACACCTGCTGTAGGGGGTTAGGGGAAGTTCTATCTTTTTCATTTGTGCCCCAATCTTGATGCTGTGTACTATGCAAGAACAGTAGATTTCAATAAGATAAAAATGCCTCAGGCCACTTACCTTTGAGTTTCTGGAGTTCATCCTTCAGGTCAGGCCCAGCATGCATGAATATACTTTCAGAGACTGGATTCTTATCCGTGAGAGTCTCATTGCTGGTGTTTACGATGGCCGTGCAGTTCAGTAACGCGACATCTCCTTTCCTGAGGAAAAACAGTTCATTGCAGGATAAATGTACAACTGAGCAGGGTATTCTCAGATCAGTGCTGACAAGCAAGGAAACGCCAAGTTACGGGAAAAGCATCAACAGGACTCCAGTGCCCACACAGCGTAGCATAGCCTGAGGTGCTCACCAAGCTGAACCATCCTCTGCCTCTACCTGATGCAGACAGACTGCATGCAAAATGTCAGCTCCTTAAAGAGTCCCAGCCTCAGCAGTAACTAAGATATGTTTGTAGAAAAGCCAATGTTGTAGTTGTATGGAGGGCAGCTCAGACAGCAAACATGCAAAGCAGCTGATGGAGTGTAACACTTCCAAAACCACACATATTTTCTCTTGGGGATAAGAGAACAGTCTTTGTGTTATATTACTTTGAAAACTTCAACAATTCAATGTACTTCTTTATTTTTGCAGACAGACTATCCAGGGCACCTTACTGCTGCTTTTCCTCAGACCACTGTGGGTCTAGAGTGACACTGCAGCTGGACAAGTTTTCTTCTTTTTCATTTCCAAATTGTGAACCCTTGAGTTGATCATGTTCATTCTGCTTTTCAAAGATCAGACATGCAGAAGATAAACAAAGCACAGATGCATAAGAGACAATGGAGTAGCAGAACTCTGACCTGCTTTTTGTCACAGCAGCAGCCATTGGGGACTTTGGGATCAAAGAGCATAGGAAGGGAAATAAAGATTCCCACACACGGGAAGAAACTAAACTAACAGTTGAAATTGCACATATTTGCCCAAGCCATAAGAAAAGTTTAACCTTTTACTTCTCTCTTTCTTTACTTAAATGAGTTCAGGAAATCCATGAACAGTCCCATTTCCTGCATATATTAAGCAGAAAGAGGTTCAGGCTGATTCCTGAATCTGCATCCCTGAGAAATTCTTCTCCCTTCACAGTGATTAAGTTAAGAGTTATTCATCTAGAGAGCACATTTAAGTATCTGAGTTACAGGAAAGAAAAACTGATGGAGTAAGTTCACCACAGCACACTGCACTTTATCAAAAGATTTCAGTAGAAAATCATGGAGACAAAATACAGAACAGAGGAAGGAGGGGCAGGAAGAGCCAAAACCAAGGCATAAGAACCACATGAAGGAAAATACTCATTTAAACCAGAAAAGTAAAAGCAGAACAAAGCCAGCAAATACAGAAAAAAGCTAGTAGACAGCAAACATATCTAAAAAAAATTAAAAACCTCTTATCCAAGTGGCCAGTTAGGTTTGGATACTAAGCATGTACTTCCTACCTATCACAGTAGGAAGTACAGCTCCAGACTGCTACATCGAGGACTGCCTATGGTGCACATCAAGCACAACCTATAGTGGAGCAAAATCTAGACATTCAAAGTTACAGTGAACAAAAAGATTATTTTCTTCCCAGATCTGTAATGTTTGATTCAAGAAAAGAGGATTTAGAAGCTTTACTCTACAGCAGTTATCATTAGATATGGATCCTGCAGTAAATGGAGACGTGGTGACAGACACAAAAGAGCCACATCAAACTTACCACAAGATTATTTTTTCATTGATGTCTTTCCTGTACGGAAAGGGTGATCTAACATCAACTTGAGCTTTTTCAACAGGACTGTGGTGATGATCCAGCTGCTTGGCCTCATAGGCATCACTCCAGCCTGGCAGACTATCAACATCCACAAACTGGGAGGGAGCACCCAAGGGATCCATGGAATGGAAACAACAACTCCCTTCCTCTGCTAACTTGTCACACTCCAATTTTCACTGGAGTCTTCCAGGTGCTTTAAAGAAAAACAAAAATCAAACCATGTCAGCAGCTGTTCACTAAAAGTAATTGTCCCGTGGAGCCAGACCTTTCACAAGAATGCAATGCAATAACAGCTAGCAAAAAGCAGAAAAGCAGATTTCCAACTCAAGCACTCCCTATTTTGTTACTTGCATGCAATAAGGCAATGCAGATACTTGCAGTGAGACAAATCTGTTCCAACAATTAAGGGTGAAAACACCTTCTCTAATAAATTGAGCCAATTGACTCAAGATCTCGCACTTTAGAAATCGCAAGAACAAAGTTGCAAGTGCAGAGAGGACCTCATTCTTTCTGAAAAGTGTTGTTTCTTTACCTAAACAAAAAGCAAATTTGTAGCAGGGAATGTATAACCTATTATTTCAGAGATACTGATAAATACTTATTTAAAAAAAAAGACAGAGCTTCCCAAACCACAATGCCCCTAGCCACAAAAAATCCTAACCAAAAACCCCAAACCTTACAAACAAACCAACAAAACCCCCTCCCTCTCCCCAAATGACAGAGCCCCTGCAGTTCAGTGAATTCTGAACTGCTGCAAACAAGAGTTACTGCCACACAGTCCTTACAGCCATGCACTCAGGCACAAAACCCCTTCATCCAAATCAGTTTTGCAAGAAAGAGTAAAGCTGTAAATTTGAACAACAGTGAATCTGAAGACCGAACTCTGCCATCTGACTGATTCTGAGATGACACTGGTTGCTAGATGAAGGCTCAAACGTGCCAATACTCACATTTCAGCTGCCAACAGATAACGCTTTGGCTGCTACATTTCAACTGTGATTACTGAACTATACTAGGGAATCAAACCAGCACAAACAAACTCGCCTAAATAACTACAGTTTAGTAACACACCACACACACCTACTACTTAACCCCTTTCATAGGTTTATAATTGATATTAATTAAAAAACGATCACGCCCACAATTGTGAAACGCGACTTATTAAGTATATTTATTAGCCAGGCGAAAACAACACAACAAAACAAAACAACCAAGCATCCAAGCTCACACTGAGGGGTAATAAAGGCTGACACTAGGACAAAGATAGCCGTAAGAGCATCTAAGTAAGATTTTTGCGGGGGTAAAATGCAGTGAGCGAGAAAAGCAAGGTAAGCCAGAAGCTCATCGACAACAGCATCTCTCCCCTGCTGAAGAGCCAAACCCAGGGGGCTGGCTACGGCAGCAAGAGGCAGGAGCAGCGGTGCGCGCCGATCTCCTCCGGGGCATCTCCCCACGATCGCTGCCGGGCCCTCCCGCGGCGGCGGCGGCCCCGAGGGGTTGCCAGGCTCGGAACGGGGCACAGAGCGCTGAGAGAGGGGGCCGCGGCCCCAGGGCCCGGGATGCAGTGCCCTGCCCGTGCCGGGAGGAGAACCCGCCTCTCCCACCCCACGGCTCGCACC